>RXID01015387.1:0-229755 GCA_005019695.1 Trichopus zeylanicus subsp. travancoricus
GCGTGACAAGAGCAATTGAACTAGTTTAGAGCGCTACTAAAACTGGCCACATAATTAAAAGGGTGGTGGTCGCTTTGTACAAGATGCTATGGATGAGTGCCAAACAGCCAAAAGAAGCTCTCAAAACACTGACCTTTATACCCCATTGCCTGTGCCAAATGCCCCATGGGAGGATCTATCGATGGATTTTGTTTTGGGCCTCCCCAGGACTCAACGAGGCTTAGATTCAGTATTTGTTGTTGTCGACAGATTTTCCAAGATGGCACACTTCATTCCATGTAAGAAAATAGCAGATGCAACAAGGGTGGCTAATCTATTCTTTCAAGAGATTGTAAGGATACATGGAGTGCCAAAGACTATCACTTCTGATCGTGACACAAAATTTCTAAGTCACTTTTGGAAGACATTGTGGAAGCGATTTGATACGTCTCTATAATTTAGTAGTGCTTATCATTCACAAACAGATGGACAAACTGAAGTGGTGAATCGAACACTTGTAAACATCATTCGGTGTCTTGTAAGAGACAAACCAAAGCAGTGGGACTATGCACTCGCACAAGCTGAATTTGCTTTCAATAACATGAAGAACAGGTCCACGGGAAAATCGCCATTTGAAATTGTCAATGGAAGAACACCAAAACACCCGCTGGATTTGGTGGTGTTGCCCCAAATTACCAGGAACAGCATAGCTGCAGACAATATGGCGGAGAGAATTATTGAAGTGCATACTGAGGTAAAGAAGAAATTAGAAGAATCCAATGCCAAATACAAAATTAAAAGCGGACATTCATAAGCGTTCAAAAGAGTTTCAAGAAGGAGATCTGGTGATGGTGCACTTGAGGAAGGAACGGTTTCCAGCTGGAACTTACAATAAACTAAAACAGAAGAAAATTGGGCCACTGAAGATACTGAGAAAGATAAACAACAATGCCTATGTCATCGACCTCCCGAAAGATTTGGGGATCTCAAACACTTTTAATATTCAAGATTTCTTTGACTACTATGCACCTGAGGACTGCACATTACGACAAAGTAACTCGAGGACGAGTTCTTTACAAGAAGGGGACACTGATGTAGGACACTCAAAGGAAGTTCAAGAATATCAAAAGAAGCTAATTCAGAAGTCAAGGGGCCATGACAAATGATTTGATTCACTCGTCTATTTAAACTTAGGATTTACCTTACTTAGTACCTTTCTATGTTTAAAATTCTCTTTATTATGATGTCTTAGGTCTTATTCTCGGATTCCACCAACCCAAGACCAATTTTGGACTGAATACTATTCAGTTTAGGACTTGGGAAGGATGAATCTTTATTTAGGATTTTATTTTCGTAGGTTAACTTATTTAGAACTTCTACCAACCTAATTAATGGGTTTAACCTGAGTTATATTCAGTTTAGGACTTGAGAAGTCAGAAACTTACTCAAATTGGATTTCTGGTATTTGTATAAATAGGGCTTCAGTCCTATGGACGGGAGACAACTTTTATTCTCAATAAAGTTCTACTTTAGTGAATTTTCTCTCTTCCTTGTGGATTCAAGGAGTTCTTAACAGAGGCAACGGTGTTTTCCTCGTCTACCACGCTTGTTGCTACGTCAGATGCCCAGGTGGAAGCATAGTGAATTTTCCCATTTGGCTATCGGCTTCATACTTCTGCTCGGGGCGTCACGGTATATTATACGTTGGGCTTGAGAAGCTTCGCACCAATCTCTGGAGAGGTCTACATGGTTGAACTTCAGAAATGGTGAAATTCAGAATTGTTCGCTATGCTTCACTCCCATGCTCCATGGCTCACCACTGCTCCTATCTAGGAGTTCAACCTCAGATGACAGAGGTTTAGTACGTCAGAGGTTTGGCATGCAAAAGTTTGGTACGTTATTGTGACATCTCCATTGTTTGTATGTTATTTACGACTAGGTGGTCGGCTCAAGCCTGTGCCTCGGACTATAGTTTTGGCTTGAGCTCCATGTCTTACCTCTAGTTGAAAGCACATCGGTTCAGATGCAAGGATTCGGTCTCCATAACATCGTCGTAGAGAACAATAGTTCTTATTTTCGTTTGTGACTGTTGGTGTCCATATGATCTGGTTGGCAGATGGATTTTGGCTTGGTTTCATTGTCGTTGAAGGCGGCTCAGATTCAACAGCTGCAATTTTTACAGGGGCACATGCGCAGCTAGGCATGTTGATCATATCCCATAAAAAAATTGTGCCATTTCATCCATTTGCAGCATAATAATACTCGTGAAAACCTTTTTTCTTGAGAAAAAAGAGAATTTATTAAGATGATAGGTGCAATAAACGTACAACGTTGACATCATGTATTTTAAGATTATAGTTGCAATAAACATACAGCTTTGACGTCATGTATATTCACAGCAAAAAAGTACAAACATTGACAACAACATAATACAGCAGACGTGCACCAATACACCGCAGCATGCAAACAAAAAATTGGACCAAAAGCAAAGCTTATAGCTACATTCCTCAAGTAGAGTTTGATGTAGACTTTGGCATTGGTTTTCAGCTGACGCGCACCCGAAGGCCCACAAACTTTTCTCAAATGAACAAGAGAAATGACGCATTGTTTTAGCTTGTCAGGACATAGGGGACGCCATAATGAAGGATTTCCCTGCCAATAAGACATGGTGACCGCTAATTATCAATAGTATCTCCACGAAATCATTGTTACCTCGACATAAAAACCTCTCTGTGCTTTAGCATGTCCAATGGATTATGGATATTGCATCGAAAATGTCAAACCACACCAACTGTTTTTGCTTGGTTCATTCGCTGTATAGAACAATCAGAAAAGAGTAAATGACATTTAGCCAAATACATTTACCAAGAATATAAGACGACAAGGAACAAAAGCATCTGCGACATTACGACATGTTTTACATTCATGCACTAAAATCAGTAACCATCAAAATCACAATATTCCGTTGATGAAATACGGATACACAAAAATTAAAAGGCATGGATTTAAGTTTAGCACGCCATACACATGGGGTATGTGTGCAAGAGCAAAGTTCAAGGCCTAACATATGTTTTACAACTTTTTGCAGTATTGAACGAATGCTTGCCTTACTTCTAACTCAATAATTTGTGGCTCATTCCATTCCATGAAATTAAGAAGTTAATCGTAATAGAAAAAGCCTGGGTATAGTTCACTTATTGTAAGATGTTCCTATTAAGTGAAAGAACAGTGATGAAATGGTGGGAGATGCAGAATACAGTGAACACTGGTAATTGGATATGCAGGTGTAGAGCAAAATTCAAAACTGTATTTGGTGGGAAACATCCTGAATCTGTCAACCTCGTCTACTTGTCAACATGAAACAACTCATAAGATATGCAGAGTTGAGTGCACTAATTATTGCTAGAAAACCTTTGATTCCCATGAGGAGCACTGGATCTCTTGGAGATCAAATTCCTTAGAATATCTTTGGCTGTGGATTTGTCAGCTGGTGTGGGAAGGGAAACAAAAACGAATATTCGAGGACCAGAAGATAGATTAGTCTCATGTTCTTCAGTTGATTCACTTAACCTAGAATGGTGGTTGAAGTGTATGAAAATGAACAGGATATTTTGACAGCTTATTCAATCACTTCCTAACAAATGTCCCTCTTTCATTCACAATGAAATCATTAGATATATGTAAGCATGGATTGAGGAGTATAAGATTTAATGATCTAAACTGTGAAGTTTTTTATGCCAAATTCTTTAGTCCGTCTGGGCTTTGCAACGGAGAATTCATCTTCTCGGTGAACTTTCTAATGCAAAATCCTTTAATAGGGCTGCGCTCCATAAGAAAATCCATCCGCTCAAAAGGAAAGAAGAAGAAGATATCTATTTTCTCTTCACTGGAATGGAGATTCACCTTGTCTGCCACGAACTAGGAAGGAAAAACATGGATAATATAATCGGAAACACTTTACTATCGGATAAACATCATTCAGAAAAAAAGGAGAAAGAATTGGAGACACTTTAGTATTGGATAAACACCATTAAAAATAACTCAGTTGGAGATACTTCAGTTTTGGATAAACACTATTCAAAAACAAACATGATGGAATACCAAAACAACAGGAGATGCACAACCTATACCAAAAATACCAAAATAGCTAAAACATTGCTCAAGCCAAAACTGAAGTATGCCCACATTTCTAACTCCCATCATAAATGGCAAACAGGCAAGATGGAAGTACAAGCCAAACAGCCGAAGAGAAACAATGAAAAGCTTATCCGAATGAGCACTAAACACTTTTGTGTTGCGGAAAATATCGATGTCCACCACAATTCACGATATAGATGAAGAACAGAAAAGAGGAAAAGATAGCAGACAAGAGATATATGTGGCGAAAACGATCCAGAGGATATTGTATTGATGAGAAGAGGAAGAGAAGATTACAACGATGGAGACGAAACTCCAATATCACCAACTCTCACAAAAGATTAAGTAGCATAACCGTCACAAGACGTATTGAGAGTATTGATCTATATATATCTCTCTCACTCTATATTGAAACTCTTACATCAATGGTGTATTTATAGATGTGGCCTAATGATGTTTGAGTCAAAGTAGAAGACTGGCTCAAATAAGACTTCTACTAATTTAAGTCTTTTAGTAGAAGATAAATCTAGATAAAGATTAGGCCCACTAAATAACTTCCTAATATAATTAAGACTATTCAGAAAATCCGGATTCGAGACACCATAAAGCCAACAATCTCCACCTTGGCTCGAATCATCTTATTCTCTGAATTTGAATCTTCAATAGATGTCTTTGCCATTACCTCCTGGAATAGGATCAACGATCTTGAATATTGATCAAGTCCAAACTGAGCTTGAACTTGTCAATCGGAATCACCTTTGTCAACATATCTGTAGGATTTCTTGAAGTATGAATCTTTTGTAAAGAAATCTCGCCGTCTTCAATATTCTGAATAAAATGAAATTGGACATCTATATGCTTTGATCTGGTGTGGTACATTTGATTCTTCGCAAGGTGTATGGCGCTTTGATTGTCGCAAAAAATAGGAAGAACATGTTGAGAAAAACCAATTTCACTTGCCAAAATTTTTAGCCATAGAGTTTCTTTGACGGCTTCTGTAGCTGCCATATACTCAGACTCTGTTGTAGATAATGCTACAGTTGACTGAAGGTACACCTCCAACTAATAGGTCCTCCACAAAGTGTGAAAAGATAACCAGTGTGGGATCGGCGTCGATCAATGTCTCCAGCATAGTCTGAATCGACGTAGCCAATAATTTTGACCTCTTGCATTGTGTTCCTGTCGAAACATAAACCAATATTAAGAGTACCTTTGATATATCTTAATAGCCATTTCACGGCCAGCCAATGTTATTTTCCTGGATTTGTCATGTAACGACTAGCAACGCTGACTGCTTGTGCAATATCAGGTCTTGTGCATACCATAACATACATTAGACTTCCAACAACACTTGAAAATGGGATGTTCTCCATGTATGTATGCTCTTCATCTGTAGAAGGACATTGTCGAGCTGAAATCTTGAAGTGAGATGCCAAAGGAGTACTGACGGGTTTTGAATTCTGTATGTGAAAACGAGAAATAATCTTCTCGAGATACTTGCTCTATTTGAGCCATAATTTTCTATTCTTTCGATCTCGATCAATCTCCATACCGAGAATCTTCCTTGCAGCATCTAAATCTTTCATCTCAAATTTCTTTTTCATTTTAGACTTTAAATCATTCAGTAGAGATGTCTTGAGTAGCGATAAGCATATCATCAACATAAAGAAGTAATATAATAAATGAGTTATTGGCATGCATCTTAAAATAAACACAGCAATCATGTTTACAGTGAATGAAATCTTGTTCCAGCATAAAACTGTCAAACCTTTTATACCATTGCCTTGGAGACTGTTTCAAACCATAAAGTGATTTGTTCAACTTGCAGATAAAATTTTTCTTGTCTTCTTGGATGAACCCTTCAGGTTGTTACATAAAAATTTGTTCTTCTAATTCTCCATGCAGAAAGACAGCTTTGACATCAAACTGTTCTAACTCAAGATTATGAAAAGCAACTAAAGCAAGTAGAAAACGAATAGATGTGTGTTCAACACCCTCCTTTTGTGAATACCTTTTTGCAACTAAACGAGCCTTGAATTTAACACCATCTATTTCAGAGAAATCCTCTTTCTTTCGAAATACCCACTTGCAACCAATTGCTCTTTTACCTTCTGATAATTTCACCAGATCCCAAGTATGGTTATTTTGAAGGGAATCCATTTCTTCATTCATAGCAGCTTGCCACTGAGAAGAATTCTTATTCTGCACTGCTTCTTTATAGGAAGAAGGATCATCATTGTCAGTAACTAAAGCAAAAGCTACCATATCTTCAAAACCATACCTCTCAGGTGGCTTTATTTTTCTTTGAGATCTTCGAAGTGGAGACTTTTCAGAAACTTGATTCTTAGAATTTTCTTGAGAGTTGGGTATATCCTGAATATCTTCTTCTGAAGAAACTACATGCTCCACCTCCACTTACATTATATTATTGGGATCTTTCTTGAGAGATTTTAGCATAACACTTTCATCAAATACTATGTCTCTCTCAATAATTATATTTGAAATAGTAGGATCCCACAAACGACAGCCTTTGATGCCTTTGGCATAACCCAGGAAAATACACTTTTTGGAACGTGCATCTAACTTATCCTTGACAACATGCACATAAGCAGGGCAACAAAAAATCTTTAAAGAAGAATAATTTGCAGGATGACCAGTCCATACCTTTTCAGGAGTCTTGCAATTAATGGCTATTTGAGGAGAGCGATTCACAATGAAGCATGCTGTATTGATTGCTTCTGCCTAAAAATCATTATCAAGATTTGCTGTACTGAGCATACTACGTGCTTTCTCCAACAAGGTTTTTTTCATCCTTTCAGCCATACCATTTTATTGAGGTTTTCCTGGGATGGTAAAGTGGCGTTTGATGCCTTCATCTTCACAGAATTTGAGAAATTCTGTTGATTTGTACTCTCCGCCATTATCACTTTTGAGGTATTTGATTTTTCTACCAGTCCTTTTTTCAACTGAAGTTTTCCACCGTTTGAAAATAAAAAATACTTCGACTTTATGATGCAAAAAATAAATCCACACTTTTCTAGAAAAATCATCAATAAAACTGACAAAATAATGAGCACCAGATTTTGATGGAATAGGAGAGCACCACACATCAAAATGAATATAATCAATTAAGCCTTTAGTGCAATGAATACCGGTGTTAAACTTTACCTTAGACTGTTTACCATAGAGACAATGCTCGCAGAAATCCAATTTGCATGAGTTGAGGCCTTTCAGTAATTTTCTTTTGTTGAGCTCACTTAAACTTTGCTTACTCATATGACCGAGACGCATATGCCATAAGTGGGTCATATCAGAAGAAGAGGCCTGAGAAATTGCTACTCCACCTGTAACAGTTTTTCCTACTAACTCATATAAATTTCCATGCTTTAGGCCCTTCATCACTATCAATGAGCCTTTAGCAACCTTAAGAACTCCACCTTCAGTAGAATACTTATAACCAGCAGAATCCAAAACACCCAAAGAGATCAAATTCTTTTCCAAATCAGGAACATGTTTAACATCAGTAAGAGTTCTAATAATATTATCAAACATCTTAATTTTGATTGTTCCAATTTCAATAATTTTGCATGGATTGTTATTACCCATCAAAACCAAACCACCATCATAGGACTTGTAGTCTTCAAACCAATCCTTATTAGAACACATGTGGTAAGAACAACCAGAATCAAGAATCCAAATATCATGGTAACGATAAAAATTAGAACTAATAGAGAGAACGTTACCCAAATTATCATCAGAACTTCCTTCAATAACTGACACTTGTTCTTTGGTTTGCTCTTTAAATTGAGATTCTCTTTCTTTCTTTGCTTTGAGCTTCCAACAATCTTTAATTGTATGTCCCATTTTCTTACAATACCTGCAATTTATTTCTTTGGATTTGGATCTAGAACGACCTGTCCTTGATCTTTCTTTGGTACGACCTCTGACAATTAATGCTTCTGAGTGTGATACATCCCCTCCAATCTTTTTCAAATATTCATTAGATAGAAGGGCAACAAAAATATCATCAAATTTCAAATCCTTCCCATACATGAGAGTAGTTTTAAGATTCTTAAGAGAAGGAGATAAGGACGATAATAAAATAATTGCCTTATCTTCATCTTCAATTTTAACATCAATGCTTAACAATTGAGAGACAAGTTTATTGAAAGCATTAAGATGATCAACTATATTCGTACCTTCTATCATTCGAAAATTGAAGAGCTTTTGCTTTAAATAAACTCGATTTGAGATAGACTTACTCATATACTGTTTCTCCAGCTTTTTCCATAACTTTGAAGGTGATGTTTCATCAAGAAACGGATAGAGTATCTCATCGGTAAGACTGAGGATGATTGTGTTATGTGCGCTAGCCTTCTGGTTTTTTCAGACACTTTCGATGGCATCTTCAGGCTTGACGTCCTCCAATGTGTGTCTCAACCCTTATTGAGTAAGAATTGCAGGAACTCTTGCTTGCCAAATAGGGAATCCTTGCTTTCCATTGAATTTCTCTATATCGAACTTCGTAGTAGACATATTAAACCAAGCTCTGATACCACTTGTTGCGGAAAATATCGATGTCCACCACAATTCACGATATAGAGGAAAAACAGAAAAGAGGAAAAGATAGCAGACAAGAGATATATGTGGCGAAGACGATCCAGAGGATATTGTATTGATGAGAAGAGGAAGAGAAGATTACAACGATGGAGACGAAACTCCAATATCACCAACTCTTACAAAAGACTAAGTAGCCTAACCGTCACAAGACGTATTGAGAGTATTTATCTATATATCTTTCTCTCACTCTATATTGAAACCCTAACATCAATGGTGTATTTATAGATGTGGCCTAATGATATTTGAGTCAAAGTAGAAGACTGACTCAAATAAGACTTCTACTAATTTAAGTCTTCTAGTAGAAGATAAATCTAGATAAAAATTAGGCCCACTAAATAACTTCCTAATATAATTAAGACTATCCGAAAAATCTAGATTCGAGACACCATAAAGCCAACACTTTTGTAGATATCTCCTCCAAATCTGATTCTTTTTTTTCCAGTTTCATCACAAGGATCTAAAAACATCCTCTTCACATGAAGTTTCGAAACGAAACTAACATCAATCAACACCAAACTGATATGAATCCCAAGATTAAAGCCGACAAGTTTTTGAATTGGGCACGAGTGCACAAACTGTTGGCAAGTCTACACATTGAAAAACAGGACAACATATGGTCCAAAATCCTTACCAAAACTCCTATAACAAGCAAAACTTTAAAAATGAAAAGCAGAACCTGTCATACGAGATCTCAGCACCGCTTCTTTTGGGAATTTCGTTGAACAGGGCCCCGGAGATCCCCGACGCCGCCTCCAAGAGAGAAAGTGGCAGCGAGAGTGGCATAGGAGATGTAGCAGAGACAGAATGGGCCAAGGCAGTAGATTTGGGCGGAGATTTTTGTCTGCCTTATTCTTGGATTGAGATCCCCGCCATCGTTAGATGCTGGCGGCCAGTTTGGTTTTCTTGTGCATGTGCGGGCTTTTTGTAATGCATTACAGACAAAACGCACGAGGAATTGACGGCAACATAAAAAGTGTTATAATATCATATGTAAATTAATTTCACATCGGATATTGGATAGATAGAGTCCAATATATATAGCGAAAAAGACTCATATCTCATGAGATTAAGTTTTTAGAATGGTTTGGTGTCCAAATTACCGTGATGGTGCGATTGAATTAAGTCACATGTTAGTTTCTCATAAAAAATCAAAAGAATGAGATAAAAAGTCATTAGTATGGGTCACACAGTGGAACAGATCGAGTAAAAGAGTTCTTGATTAAGAGTGTTAAAATTGATGTGGTTAAATCACACTTGAAGGGGGAGATTGTTATAATATCAGATATGATAAATTAATCTCATATCGGATATTGGATAGGTAGGGTCCAATATATATAGTGAAAAAGGCCAATATCCCATGGACTTAAGCTTTTGGAATGTTTGGTGTCCGACCCACTATATTATTCCGGTTCGACACTCTTTCAGCTCCCCTAACAAATGTTATTAGAACTTCAGCTGTGACGGTGTACCTTATAGTCAACTGTGACATTATTTACAACAGAATCTGAGTATATGCTAGCTACAGAAGCCATCCAAGAAGCTCTATGGCTAAAAGGATTGGTAAGTAAAGTTGGTTTTTCTCAAAATATTCTTTCTATTTTTTAAGATAGTCAGAGCGTCATATACCTTGCGAAGAACCAAATCTACCATGCCAGATGAAAATATATAGATGTTCGATTTCATTTTATTCGGAACATTATTGAAGAAGACGAGATTTCTTTACAAAAGATTCATATTTCAAGAAATCCTTTAGATATGTTGACGAAGGTGATTCTGATTGACAAGTTTAAGCTCAGTTTGGACTTGATCAATGTTCAAGGTCATTGATCCTGCCCCATGAGATAATGGCAAAGACATCTATTGAAAATTCAAATTTAGAGAATAAGGGGATTCGAGTCACAGTGGAGATTGTTGGCTTAATTGTGTCTCGAATCTAAATTTTTTCGAGAGTCTTAATTATATTAGAAAGTAATTTAGTGGGTCTAATCCTTATCTGAATTTATCTTCTACTAGAAGACTTAAATTAGTAGAAGTCTTATTTGAGTCAGTCTTCTACTTTGACTCAAACACAATTAGACCACATGTATAAATACTCTATTGATGTAAGGACTATCATTTGTGGGATCCTAGTATTTTAAATATAATTATTGAGAGAGATATAGTATTTGATGAAAGTGTTATGTTAAAATCTCTCAAGAAAAGTCCCAGTGATATAATGCAAGTGAAGGTAGAGCATATATTTCTTTCAGAAGAAGATATTCAGGGTATGCCCAACGCTCAAGAAAATTCTAAGAATCAAATTTCTGAGAAGACTCCACTTTGAAGATCTCAAAGAAACATAAGGTCACATGAAAGGTATGGTTTTGAAGATATGGTAGCTTTTGTTTTACTTACTGACAATGGTGATTTTTCTTCCTATAAAGAAGCAGTACAAGATATGAATTCTTCTTAATGGCAAGCTGCTATAGATGAAGAGATGGATTTCTTTCAAAAGAACCATACTTGGGATCTGGTGAAATTACCAGAAAGTAAAAGAGTAATTGGTTGCAAGTGGGTATTTCGAAAGAAAGAGAATTTTTCTGAGATAGATGGTGTTAAATTCAAGACCCGTTTAATTGCAAAAGGGTATTCACAGAAAAAGGGTGTTGAATTTAATGAAATTTTCTCCCCTGTGGTTAAACACACATCTATTCATTTTCTACTTGCTTTAATTACTTTTCATAATCTTGAGTCAAAATAACTTGATGTCAAAACTGTCTTTCTATATGGAGACTTAGAAAAAGAAAATTTTATGCAATAGCCTGAAGGTTCATCCAAGAATGTAAGAAAAATTTTGTTTGCAAGTTGAACAAATCACTTTATGATTTGAAATAGTCTATAAGGCAATGGTATAAAAGATTTGACAGTTTTATGGTAGGACAAGATTTCATCTATTGCAAACATGATTGTTGTGTCTATTTTAAGACTCAATAACTCATTTATTATATTGCTTCTTTATGTTGATGATATGCTTGTCTCTACTCAAGATATATCTTTACTTAATGATCTAAAGTTTAAAATGAAAAAGAAATTTGGGATGAAAGATTTAGGTGCTGTAAAGAAGATTCTCGGTATAGAGATTGATCGAGATCGAAAGCATGGCAAATTATGGCTCAAATAGAACAAGTATTTTGAGAAGATTATTTCTCATTTTTACATGCAGAATTCAAAACCCGTTAGTACTCTTTTGGCATCTCGCTTCAAGCTTTCAGCTCAACTATATCCTGCTACAGATGAGGAGTATGCATATATGGAGAACATCCCATTTTCAAGTGCTGTTGAAAGTCTAATGTATGCTATGGTATGCACAAGACCTGATATTGCACAAGCCGTCAGCGTTGTTAATCGTTACATGGTAAATGCAGGAAAGAGTATTGGCAGGCTGTGAAATGGCTATTAAGATATATCAAAGATACTGTTAATATTAGCTTATATTTTGACATGAACACAGTTCAAGAGGCCAAAATTATTGGTTATATCGATTTAGACTATGATGAAAACCTTGATCGACGGCGATTCCTCACTAGTTATCTTTACAGTCTTTCGGCTCTCCCAACAAAAAAGCTGATGATTTTTGTTTTGCATAGATACCCTTGTATGATTTTGAAATCATATCTGGATTTCTCATGGGTCGTGCCAAAATCAAGATTTTAAGTTTCGATTTCGGATACGATTTTCGTCTTTAGAAAAATCGATATATTTTGATCGTTTCAGTTGAAACAATTTCTGTTTTGATTTCGGCTAAAATATTTTCTAAAAAAATTATATTTTGATTATAGTTTAACTATATTTTAACTATTTTTTGACTTCAAATTAAAAAATATTATAAAATTTGTAAAAAAATTTAAGAAAAAATCAGAAAATTTTACAAAAATTTATAAATAATTTTATCAGAATATTAAATAATATTTTAATTAATTTAGATTAATTTTGCTAATTAATTACACTTTATGAAAGTCATTGATGTCTACTCTGAAGCTGAGACTATCGCAGTAGATGGGTTGAAGCGGGTTTTCAAGGACAAGGACTTCCCTCATGGCTTTTGTACAGGCCAAAATTGGGAATGGGCCGGGTTTGTGGGTATCATCACTCATTTTTTAGGCTTATTTCAGATGCTGCGGTCATAGAATAGTAGTTATAGAAAACAATTTCACCATTTCAAAAATGGCGTTTGTTCTTACAATGACTATTGGTGAGATTTTTTCCATGCTATAGTATGTCGCTGTATAGCTATTTGAAACCAAATTAACTGAAGTCATCATTGCGGCAATTCATCAAACATTTGCTGCTAGGATTCCAGTCTTCTAAAGCGTGGGCACGCATTGGAGACCATCCAACAAACAAGGTTATTTGATGGACTCAAATGGATGGTGGATTGCACCTGAGTTCGTCAATAGCGTGTGAAATTCGTTTTTAGCTTCGCGATGTGTTCATTGCCGAGCCATATGTACTTCTACATCTCCTGTTTTTCTTTCTATTTCTCCTTTTGTTGAATATCTGTTATGCGCTTTCTAGAGTCTTCGGAGCATCAAATAATGATAGCATCAGCTTCACTGAAGGCGTACAAGGCCTTGTTCTCCTTCCTAGGGTGCTTGATGATGGTGACCCGCGTCTACACCATCGTTACTGATGGCTTCCTTTTCGCCGCGAGCTATTGACCCCGTAAGATCTCTACTCCACCATTTGCACCTCTACGAGCATTAAAGATGACTTTACATTTTTTTCATTGTTGTTTGTTGTTTGATGAAATGAATGCAACCTATCTAAGTTTTAAATTATCAAGATAGTATGTTTTTATTTCGATTTTATGTGTGAATTTTGTGCGTGAAACCCTTGTCGACGTGCTCGCCGGGATAGAGACCGAAAAAAGCCTCGACTCAACCTGCACCCAGCGGTACTAGTGTACCATCTCATGGCCATCGTCATCGCTAGCATGGGCTTTTTCACCTCTTATGCATCTCCATCGTCTCCAAGCTCCTTGGTCGCCTTTACTATTATGACTCTGCCCTCAAGAAGTTCGACAAGTTCCCCGATAATGTTAACAACCTCATCGTCGGCATGGCGGAGCGAGCGACGCTCAACATGGGACAAGTGCTAGAAATCGACATTCAGGCCGAGCACGACAAGCTGGTGCAGTTCAAGTGGATGAACGACTTCCCTATACTATCGTCGTAGTTCATCCGCCATCACGATAATGTTGACATTGACAAATATATTGGGGTTCTTCTGTATGTTCCTAATGATGGAGAAGAAGGATAGGTCGTTGGAGAAGATTTCCGACGAGAATGAGAGTGCACATGAATGAAAAAATGACAAATCCTAAAATCGAAATGAGCTGTGAGTGAAATCGAAGTGTTTGGACCGAGATTTCAATTCATGATTAGGATTAGGATTAGGTTTTAATCCAAGTAAAATTATTTTAACCCGACAAGTTTTAAATTGCCGCTCACAATAGACATGAAAAATAAAATATATTTTTCATATATATGAGAAATTTAAATGTTTTCAAAGATATATAAAAAATTTCATGACTTTCTAATGATATATAATAAATTTTCCTTAATTTTGTAGTTATTTTTTAGTGTATTATCTTTTAATATATGAAAAATTGTGTGTGCTTTTTTATAAAAATTAAATTTGAATCTTTTTTCCAAACGGCTAAAACGATATGTACATCCGTGCATATGACAAATATTTAAATTGGACAGTTACAAATATATATATGTGTGTGTGAAATTATTATTTGTCAACAAAATATACAATTTTTTAGTTTTTAAGGGGTGTATATGTAAAAAAATAAATATAGTTAATTTGGTTTTAATTTTTAAAATAATGTTTTTATTCTTAGGAAAGTAAAGAAATATTTTGTGTAAAATGGAGCCTTTTTGATATGCCAGGTTGGATGCCACTTTTTGTCGTGCTGCTCAGCAAACCGAGTTGCTTAGATAATTGCTTTTTTTTTTTTTTTTTTTGGATTTGTTTGGAAATATCTAACATGAAAAATTACACGAAAAGTTGTGGTGGAGGTTTAACGTGGAGAGTCACTATTCTTAATTTGTTCACGTAATCGTGTTTTAATACTATTTTCTTTTTCATTTTTTATACGAGATATGTCTTCTTTTTTTTTTGGGTTGAAAGTGGGACTTGAATAAGCACTATTTATTAAAAATAAAAAAATAAATTACAAAGAATAGAATGATACATATAATAGCAAAGAAAACTTAGAAAAACAGTAAAAAGAGCTTAATAAAAATGAAATGAAGCAAGTAGTGTCGAAGAACGAAGAAGCTTGATAATTTTGACGGTGGATCAATTATATTCGAAGATGGAGATTAACACAAATAAGTTTAATTGTGTCTAATACAGAACAAGTGGCTCCTTTAAAGATTTTTTTTTTTTTTTGCTGTCAAATACTCCAACAAATTGTAATTGTATTGTAATTTTTTTTTAGAACCTATCCACACTTCATCAGGACAAATAGGAAGAAGAGGTCCATTAAATTTATGGTGAAAGTGATGCCAAATGCTGGATCATGAGATGCTCTATGGTTTCATATAACCTCATTGGCTTCATGCAACAAAGGACAGATTTAACTAAATTTCGAATCACTGTAATCAAAAGGCAAGTCCAGAGCGTATAACAAATAAGGTGATCTGAGCCTCTAATTCATTACTTTTATATAAAAGCTATGATTATAATTATTAAGTTAATATTTGATATATTATCATTATTATTTACTCTTGAATGCATAATCTTTCATATGAAAAAATAGTTATATTCTTTAAGTTAATATTTGATATATTTATCATTACTTTTTAAGTGACATCTATCTAGATTGGAGAAAATTTATTTACTTGGGTATTTATCTTTGGGAGACACTTAGATGTCTATTGGTTCAATGTCAAATTCGAAATAAGGAGAATTATCAATTCTATCAATTCTAGAGAATTTAAAAAAATTAATCAAATTGCTAAATTTCAGTATTTGAATGTATTTTTAGAATAAAATTTAGAAATTATCAATTCTATCAATTTTGCAAATTTGATTATTTGAATTGCAAATGGAACTTAATCAATTCTGTCGATTCTTAGAATTTTGTTATTTAATTTAAAAAGGAGTTGGAGATTGTTGAGTTTTAAATGTCTTGAATTCTAATTAGAGTTTGAGTTAAAGTAGGAATCCAAAGTTGGATTTAGATTATATTATTAGGAGTTGTAATTGTGTAAAACTCAGACCCAATAAGAGTCTATAAATATACTATAATATATAGGGCTTATGTGTGGCGTAGTATAGAGGTTGAACTAGAGAGAAATAGAGAGAGAGGAATAGAGAGAATAGAGAGAAGAGAAAGAGAGAGAATGTTGGCTCTCGTGTGTGGGTCTTTCTAGTATATCTCGGTGGTCTCTCGTGGTGCTTCCTCGTGGTACTCTCTTGGAGATTCTCTCTGAAGGTGGAGGCATTGCCGAGCCTTAGAGAAAGAATTTAGTTGAGTAAGAAAAAGTGAAGTCCTTCTTGTAAACTCTTATAAAAGCCTTTATCTATTGATAGTGGATCTCCCGTTGTCTTATCTTGTTATTTTCTTTTATCTTGTATTACTTCTCGTTTCTTGTGTTGTTTGAGAACAAGGTGATTCGTGAAACTTCCGCTGCGAATCCCAACAATTGGCATCAGAGCCTAGAAGCAAACAACCAAGATGACAAAGTCCTTACTCGAGGTGGAGAAGTTTGACGGCAAGATAAATTTTGCCTTATGGCAAAAGAAGATGAAGGCGGTTCTTACTTTTCAAGGTCTGCAAAAGACGTTAGAGGGAAAAGAAAAGAGGTCGGTCAAGATAAGCAATGAAGATTGGGAGGAGATAGATCAAAAGACATTGAATTTAATTATTCTAAACCTGACTGATGAGGTTTTGTACAATGTCATTGACGAAGAGACGACGATGGACATCTGGACAAAACTTGAGAAGTTGTACATGTCAAAAAGCCTCACAAACAAGTTCTACCTGAAACAACAGTTGTATGGACTACGTATGAGCGAAGGTATAACTATATTACATCACCTGAATGCTTTCAATAAGATTATCAATGATTTGCTGAAAGTTGATGTGAAGTTTGAAGAGGACGATAAGGCGCTGATTCTCCTAATGTCTCTTCCTGCTTCGTACGATCATATTGTGACCATAATTCTTTATGGTAAAGAAATTCTCAAGATGGAAAATGTGACAACTAGTCTTCTTTCTAATGAGAGAAGAAAAAACTCAAACATTAATATGGAGTTTGGTAAAGGATTGGTGGCTCACGAAAGAGGAAGATTAAGAGAGCGTGGAGAAGGCAATGAACGGTCCAAATCAAAATTGAAGGCGAAAGTACAATGTTATTCATATAAGAAGTATGGCCATATTAGACGGTATTGCCCTGAACGTGGGAAGATAGAGTCCTCCAATATGACGACGGCAATAGCGGATGATACTTCTGATAATAATGCGGATGGAGACGTTCTTGCAATATCCGCAGAAATCGGCACTTCTGGTAAGTGGATTTTAGATTCTGGTAGTTCATATCATATTTGCTCCAAGAAGGATTGGTTTACTTCTTATGAGGAGAATAAGAAGAAAAGTACTGTTTGGTTGGGCGATAATTCAGCCTGTGAGATTGTCGGTATGGGAACATGTTGGCTTTATGGTGTCTCGAATCCGGATTTTTCGGATAGTCTTAATTATATTAATGGGCCTAATCCTTATCTAGATTTATCTTCTAGAAGTCTTAAATTAGTAGAAGTCTTATTTGAGTCAGTCTTCTATTTTGACTCAAACATCATTAGGCCACATCTATAAATACACCATTGATGTAAGGGTCTCAAGATATAGAAAATAGAGAGTGAGAGTTGGTGATATTGGAGTTTCGTCTCCGTCGTTGTAATCTTCTCTTTTCTCTTCCTCATCAATACAATATTCTCTGGATCGTCTTCCCACATATATCTCTTATGTGCTATCTTTTCCTCTTTTTTGTTCTTCCTCTATATTGTGAATTGTGGTGGACATCGATATTTTCCGCAACAAGTGGCATCAGAGCTTGGTTCAATATGTCTACTACGAAGTTCGATATAGAGAAATTCAATGGAAAGCAAGGATTTCCTATTTGGCAAGCAAGAGTTCGTGCAATTCTTACTCAACAAGGGTTGAGACACACATTGGAGGACGTCAAGCCTGAAGATGTCACCGAAAGTGTCTGGGAAAACCAAAAGGCCAGCGCACATAGCACAATCATCCTCAGTCTTACCGATGAGGTACTCTATCCGTTTCTTGATGAAACATCACCTTCAGAGTTATGGAAAAAGCTGGAGAAACAGTATATGAGTAAGTCTATCTCAAATCGAGTTTATTTAAAGCAGAAGCTTTTCAATTTTCGAATGACAGAAGGTACGAATATAGTTGATCATCTTAATGCTTTCAATAAACTTGTCTCTCAATTGTTAAGCATTGATGTTAAAATTGAAGATGAAGACAAGGCAATTATTTTATTATCGTCCTTACCTCCTTCTCTTGAGAATCTTAAAACTACTCTCATGTATGAAAAGGATTTGAAAGTTGACGATATTTCTGCTGCCCTTCTATCTAATGAATATTTGAAAAAGATTGGAGGGGATGTGTCACACTCAGAAGCATTAATTGTCAGTGGTCGTACCAAAGAAAGATCAAGAACAGGTCATTCTAGATCCAAATCCAAAGAAATAAACTGCAGGTATTGTAAGAAGATGGGACATGCAATTAAAAATTGTTGGAAGCTCAAAGCAAAGAAAGAAAGAGAATCTTAATCTAAAGAGCAAGCCAAAGAACAAGTTTCAGTTGTTGAAGAGAGTTCTGATGATAATTTGGGTAACGTTCTCTCTATTAGTTCTAATTTTGATCGTTATCATGATATTTGGATTCTTGATTCTGGTTGTTCTTATCACATGTGTCCTAATAAGGATTGGTTTGAAAACTACACGCCTTATGATGGTGGTTTAGTTTTGATGGGTAATAATAATCCATGCAAAACTGTTGGAATTGGAACAATCAAAATTAAGATGTTTGATAATATTATTAGAACTCTTACTGATGTCAGACATGTTCCTGATTTGAAAAAAATTTGATCTCTTTGGGTGCTATGGATTCTGCTGGTTATAAGTATTTTGCTGAAGGTGGAGTTCTTAAGGTTGCTAATGGCTCATTGATAGTAATAAAGGGCCTAAAGCATGGAAATTTATATGAGTTAGTAGGAAAAACCGTTGCAGGTGGAGCAGCAATTTCTCAGTCTTCTTCTTCTTCAGATATGACTCAATTATGGCATATGCGTCTCGGTCATATGAGTGAACAAGGTTTAAATGAGCTCAACAAAAGAAAATTACTGAAAGGTCTCAACTCATGCAAATTGGATTTCTGCGAGCATTGTCTCTATGGTAAATAGTCCAAGGTAAAGTTTAACACTGGTATTCATTGCACTAAAGGCTTAATTGATTATATTCATTCTGATGTGTGGTGCTCTCCTATTCCATCAAAATCTGGTGCTCGTTATTTTGTCAGTTTTATTGATGATTTTTTCAGAAAAGTGTGGATTTATTTTTTGCATCACAAAGCCGAGGTGTTTTCTGTTTTCAAACGATGGAAAACTTCAGTTGAAAAAAGGACTGGCAGAAAAATCAAATATCTCAGAAGTGATAATGGCGGAGAGTACAAATCAACAGAGTTTCTCAAATTCTGTGAAGATGAAGGCATCGAGCGTCACTTTACCATCCCAGGAAAACCTCAACAAAATGGTGTGACTGAAAGGATGAACAGAACCTTGTTGGAGAAAGCACGTAGTATGCTCAGTACATCTAATCTTGATAAAGATTTTTGGGCAGAAGCAGTCAATACAGCATGCTTCATTGTGAATCGCTCTCCTCAAACAGCCATTAATTGCAAGACTCTTGAAGAGGTATGGACTGGTCAACCTGCAAATTATTCTTCTTTAAAGATTTTTGGTTGCTCTACTTATGTGCATGTTGTCAAGGATAAGTTAGATGCACGTTCCAAAAAGTGTATTTTCTTGGGTTATGCCAAAGGCGTCAAAGGCTATCGTTTGTGGGATCCTACTATTTCAAATGTAATTATTGAGAGAGACATAGTATTTGATGAAAGTGGTATGCTAAAATCTCTCAAGAAAGATCCCAATGATATAATGCAAGTGGAGGTGGAGCACGTAGTTCCTTCAGAAGAAGATATTCAGGGTATGCCCAACTCTCAAGAAAATTCTAAGGATCAAGTTTCTGAAAAGACTCCACTTCGAAGATCTCAAAGAAAAATAAAGCCACCTGAAAGGTATGGTTTTGAAGATATGGTAGCTTTTGCTTTAATTACTGACAATGGTGATACTTCCTCCTATAAAGAAGTAGTGCAGGATAAGAATTCTTCTCAGTGGCAAGTTACTATGAATAAAGAGATGGATTCTCTTCAAAAGAACCATACTTAAGATCTGATGAAATTACCAAAAGGTAAAAGAGCAATTGGTTGCAAGTGGGTATTTCGAAAGAAAGAGGATTTCTCTGAGATAGATGGTGTTAAATTCAAGGCCCGTTTAGTTGCAAAAGGGTATTCACAAAAGGAGGGTATTGACTTTAATGAAATTTTCTCTCCTGTGGTTAAACACACATCTATTCGTTTTCTACTTGCTTTAGTTGCTTTTCATAATCTTGAGTTAGAACAGCTTGATGTCAAAACTGCCTTTCTGCATGGAGAATTAGAAGAACAAATTTTTATGCAACAGCCTGAAGGGTTCATCCAAGAAGGCAAAGAAAATTTTGTTTGCAAGTTGAACAAATCACTTTATGGTTTGAAACAGTCTCCAAGGCAATGGTATAAAAGGTTTGACAGTTTTATGCTGGGTCAAGATTTCATCCACTGCAAACATGATTGTTGTGTTTATTTTAAGATGCATGCCAATAACTCATTTATTATATTGCTTCTTTATGTTGATGATATGTTTATCGCTACTCAAGACATATCTCTACTGAATGATTTAAAGTTTAAAATGAAAAAGGAATTTGAGATGAAAGATTTAGGTGCTGCAAGGAAGATTCTCGATATGGAGATTGATCGAGATCGAAAGCATGGAAAATTATGGCTTAAACAGAGCAAATATCTCGAGAAGATTATTTCTCGTTTTCACATGCAGAATTCAAAATCCGTCAGTACTCCTTTGGCATCTCACTTCAAGCTTTCAGCTCAACAATGTCCTTCTACAGATGAAGAGCATGCATACATGGAGAACATCCCATTTTCAAGTGTTGTTGGAAGTCTAATGTATGTTATGGTATGCACAAGACCTGATATTGCACAAGCAGTCAGCGTTGTTAGTCGTTATATGGCAAATCCAGGAAAAGAGCATTGGCAGGCCATGAAATGGCTATTAAGATATATTAAAGGTACTCTTAATATTGGTTTATATTTCGACAGGAACACAGTGCAAGAGGCCAAAATTATTGGCTATGTCGATTCAGACTATGCTGGAGACCTTGATCGACGCCGATCCCTCACTGGTTATCTTTTCACTCTTTGTGGAGGACCTATTAGTTGGAGGTGTACCTTACAGTCAACTGTAGCATTATCTACAACAGAGTCTGAGTATATGGCAGCTACAGAAGCCGTCAAAGAAGTCCTATGGCTAAAAGGTTTGGCAAGTGAAATTGGTTTTTCTCAACATGTTCTTTCTATTTTTTGCGACAGTCAGAGCGCCATACACCTTGCGAAGAACCAAATGTATCATGCCAGATCAAAGCATATAGATGTCCGATTTCATTTTATTCGGGATATTATTGAATACGGCGAGATTTCTTTACAAAAGATTCATACTTCAAGAAATCCTGCAGATATGTTGACGAAGGTGATTCCGATTGATAAGTTCAACCTCTGTTTGGACTTGATCAATATTCAAGGTCGTTGATCCTATCCCAGGAGGTAATGGTAAAGACATCTATTGAAGATTCAAATTCAAAGAATAAGATGATTCGAGCCAAGGTGGAGATTGTTGGCTTTATGGTGTCTCGAATCCGGATTTTCCGGATAGTCTTAATTATATTAATGGGCCTAATCCTTATCTAGATTTATCTTCTAGAAGTCTTAAATTAGTAGAAGTCTTATTTGAGTCAGTCTTCTATTTTGACTCAAACATCATTAGGCCACATCTATAAATACACCATTGATGTAAGGGTCTCAAGATATAGAAAAAGAGAGGGAGAGTTGGTGATATTGGAGTTTCGTCTCCGTCGTTGTAATCTTCTCTTTTCTCTTCCTCATTAATACAATATTCTCTGGATCGTCTTCCCACATATATCTCTTGTGTGCTATCTTTTCCTCTTTTCTGTTCTTCCTCTATATTGTGAATTGTGGTGGACATCGATATTTTCCGCAACAAGAACAGTCAAAATCCAGATATTTGATGGAGCGATTCGTACTCTTACTGGGGTGAGACATGTCCCCAAGATGCGAAGGAATCTAATTTCACTTGGTGTACTGGACTCAAAAGGCTGTAATTATTCAGTAAGAGATAGAGTCATGAAGGTGACACGTGGTATTAGAATCCTGATGAAAGGTGAGAAATGCGGCAATGTTTATCGATTGATAGGAAACACCATTGCAGGTGGAGTTTCGATGGCTACAGTAGTAAAGAGGAAGCATGATACTCGGAGTAATTTGATATCTCCTCAAATTACTTTTACTACAACAGCAAACACAGGTCATCCAAAAAGCTTTCAAAAGTACAAAACTATAGGCATGAAGAACAAATTCGAGGTTGGCTCTAGTTCGCATCTTGAAATTAGCCGAATAAGCTAGTAGCCCAGGGGCAGGGGCTGGATAAGAGATGACGGCTGAAGATTCGTAATGATGGCACGCCCGAGTTCAAGCCAAGGTGGAGATTGTTGAGTTTTAGATGTCTTGAACTCTAATTAGAGTTTGAGTTAAAGTAGGAATCCAAAGTTGAATTTAGATTTATATTATTAGGAGTTGTAATTGTGTAAAACTCAGACCCAATAAGAGTCTATAAATATACTATAATATATAGGGCTTATGTGTGGCGTAGTATAGAGGTTGAACTAGAGAGAAATAGAGAGAAAGGAATAGAGAGAATAGAGAGAAGAGAAAGAGAGAGAGTATTGGCTCTCGTGGTGGTTCCTCGTGGTACTCTCTTGGAGATTCTCTCTGAAGGTGGAGGCGTTGCCGAAGCTTGGAGAAAGAGTTTAGTTGAGTAAGAAAAAGTGAAGTCCTTCTTGTAAACTCTTGTAAAAGCCTTTATCTATTGATAGTGAATCTCTCATTATCTTATCTTGTTATTTTCTTTTATCTTGTAATACTTCTCGTTTCTCATGTTGTTTGAGAACAAGGTGATTCGTGAAACTTCCGTTGCGAATCCCAACAGGAGATATGATCACCCAATTCCAAATAAGTGAGCTCATCCTCTCTTTGAGTTTTACTAAAATTTATTTTATAAATAAATATAAATATTTAATTAGTAAACTAACAAAAAAATTTTAGTAGTTAATTTACATAAATATTAAAAATATATTTATAGTATTTGATAATTTAATAAAAAATAAAAAAAATTTATTTAAAATATTTAGTTAACCAATAAAATATATTTTTATACAAGAGAATAATTTAAGATTTATAAAAAATATCTAAATAATTGATGAGTTAAGGAGAAATTTTTTTCCTATAGTTTTAGTCCAACAAATTTTTTTTGGGATTTTTCTTTTTTATATAACATTAAAATTTGAGAGGAAAGCAATTTTACATAAAATAGTAATAAAAAATTATTTGTAAAATTAAAATACATTGCATACATAAAATAACGAGTTTTTTTACATTGCATTACGAACAAAAAAAAGTTTGCAAGACATTGCAAATAATTTAACATTAATAATTATTATCACAATCATACAAATTTTTCGTTTCAGCCAAAATAAGAAACACAAAGCAATCAATTTGCCATGGTCCTTGTAAGTAAATCTGAAAAATTGTCCAAAAAACTCGAATTAAATAAAAAATCAATGAACTCACTGATCATGTTGGTAGCATTTCAATCCCTTCCACTCTCGAAATCAAACGATTTTCCCTAAATTTTCATTGCGGAAACCAAATTTTCAATCCCCATGGCTTCTCCACAGCAGCTTCAATCTCCTTGCTATTCCTGCTCACGTTGAGCTCCACGGCCACCGATTGGACGGTAAGCGCCGGCTAATGCTCCGCTGGTGATCCGAATCCGTTTATCTCATCGCAAGAGAAGCAGAGGCGGTCGATTCGACAAGCCGCCATAATAATATGACAATTGGTGTTCCGACAGTGATATTTGACAAGATTTTGAAACATAAAGTATTATTATTTTAAAAAAATTAATGTCTTGTACTAATAAGATTATTACTGTAGAGTAGAATTATGATAATATTTTTTAAAAAAATAATAAAATTTAGAAGTCTGCATACAGTAATTTCTGAAGGCTTTTTAAAGAATTTTGTGTAGACTGAATATGAGAATGAATAATGAATTATTATTTATAATAAGAAAGATATGTTCGTATATTTATAAGTTGTAATACAACTGTTAAAATTAATCATATCACATTTTTTCTAAACAGACACAATTGTCTGTAAATACCTTTTCAATTTTTGCAAAAAAATAAAATTTAAATACACAAATTTGGTTCGTATCATTAGACCAAATAAATAATTATATATATATGTAATATATAATTATTTAATTTATCAAATTTTAAGCTAAATTTATCAAATTTAGTTTTCCTCCTTATTTTTCCCCCATATTTCAAATCAAATTAAAATACTCATCCTAATAAATAAAATATAAATTAGACTAATACTCTTACGATATGGGACTAAACTTTAACATATAACTTACTTATAATAATCCTGCATTTAGGTTATATGTTAAATTACTATTTCAGGTTCTCATGCATAAAAAAGGTATCTTTCGATTTAAACTTTCTATTAAGATAAGTATATCAAAGTTTTGAATGAACCAACGGTAGCCTAAGCTTAAACCTAAGTTTTTATATTGAAATCGGATATACCACACATGAAACATTTAGTCTCAATATAAAATTCACCATAATTATTTTAGCACTATTTTGATCTTGTGCTTCATTCTATATTCATGAACATTTACAAAATTTTTCTTAACTTTTACTAAAGCGACACCACTCTCATATTTATATAGGTGAAGTTCTTATTAAATTAAACTTCATTAAGAATTGTATCACTTATGCTTAAATTTTATATCAGCATTATTTTATTTCTAATGCTATCACCACTTATTAATAACTTGTTATTACCCTTTAGACTTTTTACTAGTTGTAGAACTAGTAATAAGTTCCTGTTCTTAATAAGTTTTAGCTAAAAAACCTTAACCTCATTCCGATAGAAGTACTTCTAATCATATCTCCCGAGAGTCCTTTGTAAATGGATCTGTTAAATTATTACAAGACCTTATATATACTATGGTAATGATACCATCAAATACTAATTGCCTTACATAATCATATATTAGACTAATGTGTCTAAATTTTTCATTGTCTATCTTACTGAATGCTCTAGACATAGTTGCTTGACTATCACAATGTAAGAAAATAGCTTATGTTGGTTGTGGCCATAATTTTATATCTAATAATAAATTTCTCAATCATTCTGCTTCCTTACCTATTGCTACAAGAGGTATAAATTCATATTCCATAGTAGAATGAGTTATACATGTATGTTTCTTTGATACCCAAGAAACTGCACCTCCTCCTAAGGTCAATACCCATCTAAAGATTGATTTATTATCACTTGCACTAGTTATCCAACTAGCATCAATATAACCCTCTAGTACTGCTAGAAAACTATTATAAAATAATCCAAAATTTGTAATTCTCTTTAAGTCCCAAGTACCTTCCAATCGCATTTTAGTATTCAACATTAGGATTACTAGTAACTCTTGATAGTTTACACACTAAAAGAGCAATGTTTAGTCTTATGCAGTGCATTACATATATTAAATTACCAATAGCACTAACATACTCAATTTAAGTTATTGCCCTACCAAAATTTTCAACTAACTTGGAAAAAACATCATATGAAGTATTTGCTTCTTTGACATCCAAATGTTTAAATTTATTTAACACTTTCTCAATATAATAAGATTGATAAAGAGCAAAACCGCCACTATATTTTTTAACCTCAATACTCAAGATTATTTCTACCTCATTTAAATCTTTCATTTTGAACCGAAAGGATAGATACTTATTTGTATCATTGATGCCATTTATATTAGTTCCAATGATTAGTATATCATCTACATAAAGACAAATTATCACTCCATAATTTTCTATAAATTTAGAATAAATACATTTATCAGCATTGTTATGCTGAAAACTATACTCTAAAATTATATAATCAAACTTATCGTGCTATTATTTCGGAGCCTGTTTTAAACTATAAAGTGATTTGACTAAATTACAGACTTTCTTCTCATTTTCTAATAGAACAAAACCCTCAAGTTGCTCCATGTACAATTCTTCATCTAAATCTCCATTTAAAAAGGTTGTTTTGACATCCATTTGATGCACGAATAAATTACGTATTGATGCTAATGCCAAAAGTACTCTAATGGATGTCATCCTAGCCACAAGAGCATACGTATCAAAATAGTCTATTCCCTCCTTTTTTCTGAAGTCCTTTACTACCAACCTAGCTTTAAAGGTTTGTAGTAATCGATTAGTATTATATTTTCTTTTAAAGACCCACTTACAACCAATTGGTTTTGAAGTAGGAGGCAAATCACCAATGGTCCAAGTTCTATTACTTAGTAATGAATCCATTTCATCGTTAATTGATTCCTTCCAAAAAGTTGCATCTCTAGAAGACATAGCTTTTCGAAATGTTTTAGGGTCGTCTTCCATATTCAATCAGATTGGTATCTTATTGAGTACTGTAAACCTATCGCCTTCAATAAGAAAAATGATAACTTGTGAGAAAATATAATCTGGATTCAACATCTTCTCTTTTCTAGCTGTTTGACTTCTCCTAACTTCAATAGGAGGATTAGAAACTTTTCTTTTGTTGCTAGAAGTAGGACCATCATCTGTATGATTAAGAATATTAGCAAGTTCATTAATAGAATTGAAATCATTAGGATATTGGTGAAAATCATTTTGAAATTTATTTTTTATAAAATTAACATCTCTTGATTCAACAATTACATTCAAACTCAAATCTAATATTCTGTAGGCCTTAGAATTTTTTGCATAGCTTACAAAAATACCTTTTAGTGCTCTTGGTCCAAACTTAATCCTTTTAGGATTTGAAACTCTATAAAAGACTAAGTAATCCCAAACTCTAATATAACTCAGGTTTGGTTTTCTATTCTTCGATAAGTCATATGGAGAAACCTTTAATTTTCTAGAGGAAACTCTATTATATAAATGATAGACAGTAAGCAAAGCTTCTCCCCATAAGCTCGTTGGAAATTTTGCATTCATAAGCATGGCATTAACCATGTCAACCAAAGTCCAATTTTTCCTTTCTACCAACCCATTTTGCTATGGGGTGTATGGAGCACTTGTTTGATGTACAATTCCATGTTCCTCACAAAAAGAAGAAAATTCCATAGGAAAATATTCATCATCTCTATCACTCCTTAGAACTTTAATTTTCTTATTTTTTTAATTTTAGACTTTAGATTTATATATTTTAAACATATCAAAGGCTTAATACTTAGTTTTCATCAAATACACATATGTAAACTTTGAAAAATCATCAATGAATATTATAAAATATCTATTACGACCTCTAGTTAACATACCATTTAGTTCAAATATGTCAGAATGTATAAGCTCTAATAAGATCTTTCAACTCTAGAAAAAGGTTTCTTAGTCATATTTGCTTGAATGTATATTTTACATGTTTGTTTATCTTCATAATTATAAGAAATCAAACCATATTTAGTCATAAACTTTAAAGATCTGTAACTTAAGTGAACCAAATGATCATGCCATAATGATAAAGACAACTCAACAATATAAGCCTCTATTATTGATACTTAGTTTAAACATGTCATCACATGAATATCCCTTTCCCACAAATAGTCCATTCTTGAACAAAATAATTTTATCAGATTCTAGCACAACCTTAAATCTTTTCTTGTTTAACAGATCTATAGACATGAGATTTTTTTTCTCATGTCAAGAACATGCAATACATTGACCAACAAAATTCTTTTTCCAAAAATAAATTATAACTCCACACTGTACTTGCCCACTACTTTTGCAGAAGAATAATTTTCTGTCAGAACTTCAAGTCCATTGTCAACACTTACATTGTCCTTAAATTGTGACTTATTATTGCATACATGGACAGTAGCACTTGAGTCAAACCACCAGTCATTGGTCTTGGAGACTGTAGCTATATGAAGTTTTATGATCATCCCAATATGCAAATCTGAAACTATTGCTATTAGATCTTTTGGTTTTTGTTGTTCCACCAAGTTTGCCTTATTAGAATTTTGAGCATTATCATGGCCTTCACGTTTTTGCCTCTTGAGAAATCTGCATTCTTGCTTGTAATGACCTTTCTTTCCACAATTGTAGTAGGTCTTTCCTTTCTTTGATTTGCTAGAATCTTCATTTCTAGAACTTGAAACATACACCCCAGAAAATTTTCTCTTTGTTCCTCCACCAGACTCTTGATTCTTTTCAACAAAATTTACGTTTGTTGTAGGTTGATCATTTGTAAATTTGTTGACTTGGACTCTGGTTTTATCTTTGATTCGAAGATGCTTTTGAATCTGTTCAAGAGAAAATTCTTCTATGGTGTGGAGAAGCTTCTTTCTGTAATCATTCCAATTTGGAAGAACTTTGGTAATAATTCCTCCAACTTGTAATGATTCAGGAACCACCACTTTCAAGTACTTCAATTTGGAGACTAGGATTTATAACTCGTGTACTTGATCCATCATAGAAACATTATCAATCATGGTAAATTTAAAGTATTTCATGATAAGAAATTTATCCACACATTGTTTCTTGTTATTGTACATGAATTTCAGTGTCTTCCATATTTCCTTCGGAGACTTGACAGAAGTGAAGAGGTCATAGAGATGATCAAACGGAATGTTGAAAATGTGCCTTTTGCATAAGAGTTCATCTTCTTTACATTTCTTCTGTTCCAATATCCTTTGGTCATCATCTTCAAGAGTCAATAATAGAAGATCTGCCAAATTTGGATTCAATATATAGGAAATCTTCAAAGTAGTAAGCAGAAACAATATCTTATCCTTCCAATATACGGAATTTGTCCCATCAAATCAATCTAGCTTCATAAATTCTTGATTCATAACAGCCTCGGATTCCATTGCCAATTAATTCCTTAAAATTGTTACAACAATGGGTATTTGACAAGGCTTTGAGGGGTGAAGTATCACTATCTTTAAAAAATTAATTGTCCCCACTAGTAAGGTTAATGCTGAAGGGTTATGACAATACTCCTTCAGGATACAACAAAGCCCAAAAGCCTACAGATAGTAATTTCTGAAGACTTCTCAAAGAATCTCTTGGAAACTAAATTTGAGAAGGAATAATGAATTATTGTCTATAATAAGGGAGGTATGTTCGTGTATTTATAAGCTATAATACAACTGTTAAAATTAGTTATATCACACCTTTTCAGATAGACACAATTGTCTATAAATGCCTTTTCAGTTTTTTCAAAAAAAATAAAATTTAAATACACAGACTTAGTTCACACATGCGCACATGCAAAGTGCTAAATGCTATCATTAGATGAAATAAATAATTATATATATGTAATTATATAATTATTTAATTTACCAAATTTTAAGCCAAATTTATCAAATTTAGTTTCCCTCCCTATTTTCTCTATATATTCCAAATTAAATTAAAAGACTCATCCCAATAAATAAAATACAAGTTAAACTTATATTTTTCTAATGTGGAATTAAACCTTAGCCTGTAACCTACTTATAATAGTCAACGTGTGAGATTGACGCAGAGCTCGCGGTCAATGCTGAATGATGCACCAGTGATTAGCAGCACCTTGCCGTCGAGCTTCTCCCATGGCTGTGGTCACATCATGTAGGCTGGTAATTGGAAGAATCACAAGCAATTCTGCACCCAATTCCGGCGAGAAATTACTATTTTCATGGGTTTGTGCAATTTCAATTGGTTGGAATTGTAAATTCTACTCCACTCAATTTGGAATTTAAACTGAGAATTAAAAAGTTTCAATAATTTTTAAATTTTTATGGATATCTAAATATTGAATTTGTTAAAATTATATTTCCAATTCTTCCAATTTACCTAATTCAATTTTCTAGAAACTAAACCAAACACCACCTTAGTTTGTTCGAGCAAAATAGAGTTGTAGGTTTTTTAAATATTTAGAATATAAAAATTAAATATTAAATTGACTGAAATTTAAAATACAACATATAATGTCAGGTATTATAATTTTAAATTAAAATTTATTATTTTTGTGCTAAATTAAAAATAGTTTTATGCAATCTTGTAAATTAAAAAAAATCTAAATCCTAGAATTTACAAAAAAATCAACCAAACTTAATTTTGTCCGATAAAAAATTCTTCCAAACAAAACTAAATTTTAAAATTTTAAATTTTAAAATTATTCAAAATAAAGGCATTATTCATATTTGAAAATTATTAAAGTTTGAAATGTCAGTAATTTGAGATTTGAGAAATTTTAAACTTTACCAAAGCAAACAAACATGTCTATCAAAAAAATATTTTTATCTTTTAACTTAAGAAAAATAAAATAACAGAGATTTTGGTTTAAGATTCAACTACATCTAATAATTTTGCCTCTCTTGATAATTAACGATACACCAAGGTAAATCGGCCAAATCAAAAAATTAATAAGAGATAAAATTCAAATAGAGTCGGAAATCGATGCATTAGAGGTAAAAAGTTATCTTGAGATCGAGTTGTGAAAAGCTCTCGACACACGAGCTATAAGTAGCCCGATTTGTCTTAACACCAAATTATGAGAAGCTTGGTGTTCTCAATTAATGATGAACTCTTGTGTGGACCGATGGCTCTCTAAGGAAATTACATTGAGTTACTATTAAACTTGGATATCTTGATATGAGTAGAGCAAAGATTGGATAATCATGAGATCTTATCCGAATTTATTTTTGAAAGTAAATACTAAACTATTTGAAAGCCATAGCTATCCATTATAAGTAATCCAACGGGATTGTAGTCTCAAGATTACAAGATTCTAATATACTTCACACCCTACAAATCATACAATCTTGAAAGATATAAGGACTAATATCATTTTTTTTTCTTTCTCTAGTATATTCTAAGTGATCTCTATTGACTTCAGCGTCTGAGTAGCCACTGTCAAAGAGCTCCTGGCGGTCTTCTTTATGATCTTCTTCTTCTTGCATATCAATGGGAGAGCAGTCTAGCAGATGGATCTCAAGGAGTTTCTCGAGCCAAAATCGGTAGTGAATCAGGCTCCATTAATAAATTGGTGCTTTTATTGAGATCTACTCCACCTATTTTCTTAATTAATATAAGAGAACTTCGACAATCTTTTGGCCATGCCACTAGGGCAGCATGACCTTCATCATCAAAGAATCCATCTATAGGGTAGATGGCTTTGACACCAGTAGAATTGCATAATTTCTCTAGCGAGCCAGAAAGGTCAATCCAACAAACCAACTTGGCAACACAACCATAACAATAGTCTCAGGGAGCCCCCTCCAAGTAGTTCTTGAGGTACCACCAGATCCCTCTAACTCGATGAGTCAACTTGAGTTTTTGACTTTGGCCACCGCAGTCCAGCAAATGATATAACTGCTTGAGGTTCAGGTATAAGCTATGCAAACCTACAAGCCCAGTGGCTGCAAAACCATTGTGCTTAATAGTAAGCTCAACCTCAGGATCAAGCCCTAATTTAAGGTGCTACACCGAACCAATCACACAAGCCGCAACATAACGTCACGAGCCAGGTACATCCCAAAGCACATGAGCAACCAAGCTACCATGATCCATTGGCAGCAACCTACTTTGGTATCAAGCCTCAAGGGATTACAACAAATGTGATCTCACCTATGACCCAGCTGTTGAGGCCACATACCATCTGCACACCAATCAAGCTTTACCTAGATATGCACAAGATACCCAGAGGGAAGCTATGGCATATGTAGCTTGGGAAAGACCTGGAGCAACAAGCCATCCAAACTAGATAAGATATGAAACTCCTTTGGTCCCTGAGATAGCATACTCTCCTGTCCAACCTAAGTTTTGACAACCACCCTACGAGGTATATAATGGCTTTAAGGACCTAGTGGATCACATTAGCATATTTAGGAATGCTATGATTTTACAAAGAGTGTGAGATTCCACCATGTGTAAGACATTTCTTATGGCATTGCAAGGCCCAGCTCAAGCCTAGTACTCTGGACTTCTGAGCTACTCTATCACTTGCTTCGATAATTCGACAAATAGGTTCATAGGAGAATTCATCTCATTGGTACTCTCGCGAAAAGACCCTCTACAATATTAACATTGAAGCAAAAAGAGGGACAAAGCCTTAGGGAATACTTGGCTTAGTTTAACAAGGCTCAGCTAGAAGTTACCAAATTGGATAGTTTCATCATCCTTGCTACTGCAATTAATGAAATTTGGCAAGCTTGGATTGCTTATGAGATCACTCGCCAACCTCCCAAGAGCTTGGCAAAATTCATACAACTAGTCTGAGCACACATTGATGCCAAATAAATAATCTTGGCTAAAAAAAATTTGAGGGCAGTGGTAGACCAAAGAAAGAACCTCGGGAGGTCAAACTCTCTCAACCAAAAAAATAGAGAACTGAGTAGAGAGAGCATAGCCTCAAGTTGTAAGCTTATACACCACTAAATAACTCGAGGTCTAAGGTTCTTGCTCAGATCAAACACGGAGATTTTCTATGAAGACCTTTGCCAATCCACACTACTTAGCAGAATCTTGACAAATCAAGGTATTATCATTTCCACCTAGAATATAGTCATGATACTGAAGAATGTTGGCATCTCAAGGATGAAATTAAAAGACTCATCAAGGAGGGCCACCTCAAGTAGTTTGTTCATTGAGGTGACCAAACTGAAGAAGCTCGTGTGTGAGAACCCTATCCACGGGTCTCTCCTCAGAGAAATCCCACCCCCAAGTTGCATAATTCACTTGTCAAAGATGACCTAAATATGATTTTCACAAATCCACCAACTCAAAGTGAAGCATCAACGTCTACTTGCAAATGTCAAACCATCATTGGAGGGCAAGGGGAGTTGAAGGAGGAGATGAAGAGGCAATACTACAAGCCCAAGCATTAGGATATAGTATTTTTTTTGCAAAGGACATAGAAGAAATTTTTATGCCCCATAATGATGCATTAGTGATCTTGACAATTTTGGATGGCTACACAACACAATGCATCATGGTGGATATGGGAATCTTGGCACATATTTTGTTCAGTTGAGCTTATAATCAAATGAAGATTGAACAGAAGTCACACCCATATGTAAGGACGCTCATTGGATTCATGAGAATCTGGTTACTCTGATCGACATGATCAATCTACTTCTCACAATCAAAGGGAATCCCAAGAGCTCCATAATCAGATCAAAGTTTGTGGTGGTTTAGACACGCTTGGCATGCAATGTGATACTGGGTCATCTAGTGCTTAACTAGGTCCAAGCAATAATCTCAATTTTTTGTTTAGTTATAAAATTTCTAACTAAACATGACACATGTGAAGCATGGGGTGACCAAAGTCTTGCTAAAAAATATGGGACAGCTTATTGGTAGAACAACTCCAAGCCAAAAGGCAAAGGCCCGATAGTAATCAAAGTCAATGACTCTGCCACTAAGCCTAAGAAGCCATATGCCAAACCTATGGAGCAACTCATCAACTTGGTTGTCTTCAAAAGTTTGGGGAGGACATTAAAACTCGAGGCAAATCTCGTGGAGCCTCTACTCTCCAAACTAGAAGAATTTTTGTGAAGGAGCCAAGATATTTTTGTGTGGTCCTTCAAAGACCTCCTAGACATATATCCCTCAGTTGTACAGCATGAGTCTATAGTGATAGAAAATTACAAACTAGTGAAGCAAAAGAAGAGGTACTTTGTCCCTGAGTGTCAAAAAGCCATTGCAGAGAAGGTAAATAAATTTCTCAATGCAGGGTTTGTCATAGAAGTTTATTACCCCGAGTGGCTAGCAAATATAGCGATAGTGATGAAGTCTAATGACAAATGGAGGATGTGCATCGGCTTCATCTAGTTGAAAAAAGCTTACTCAAAAGATAGTTGTCCTTTACCTAAAATAGGTCAACAAGTTGATTCTACCTTAGAGCACCAACTTTTGAGCTTTTTGGATGCCTTCTCGGATTACTATTTGATCCAAATGCATCCTAAGTATGAGGAGAAGACTACCTTCATCATTGACCAAGGTACTTTTGCTGTATCATATTGCCTTTTGGGCTAAAGAATGTAGGGGCAACATACCAAAGGATGGTGAAAAAGATCTTTGAACCTCAGCTTGGAAGGAATATGAAAGCATATATGGATGATATGTTAGTAAAAAGTACCTAAATTGATGGGCATTTGAAAGATGTAGAAGAAACTTTCAATATACTTCAGAAGTTAAAAATGAAGTTGAACCTAGCAACGTGTGCCTTTGGGGTAGGCTCGGAAAAATTTCTTGGCTACCTCATCTCAAAACGAGGGATAGAAGCTAACCCCCAAAAAATTGATGTAGTCATGAAAATGAACCCTCAAAGCCCTATCAAAGAGATGCAGAGACTCAAGGGTTGGTTTGCAGCGCTCAAACACTTCTTATCCAAGTCAGATGAGAAGTGCTTGCCTTTCTTCAGAGTACTCAAACAAAGTTTCAGATTTGAATAGATAGAGGAGTGTGGCCATGATTTTGAAGATCTTAAGAGGTATCTGGTTGAACCTCTTATGATGGTAAGACTCGAGTTAAACAAAGTACTCTTTTACGTAGTAGCCTCAGACAAAATAGTTAGTTTGATCTTAGTAAGTAACCAAGGTGAAAAGTAGCACCCTATATATCATGTGAATCATGTAATCATAGAGGTAGAGACTTGGTACCCTCTACTGGAAAAATTAGCATACACTGTGATATTGAAAACTCGGAAGCTTTGCCCATACTTTCAAGTACACCCAGTTTTAGTACTCACTAATCTCCCACTTTGGCAAATACTATAAAAGCCAAAAATCTTGGGAAGATTACTCAAGTGGTCCATTGAGTTAAGCCAACTTGAGGTAACTTTTAAGGCTTGGAGAATTATTCAAGTCCAAGCTCTAGTAGACTTTTTGGTGGAGACCATGTCATACCCTACTAGATCAAAATCTGAACCATGGGAAGTTTGAATTAACAACTCATCTTGTGGGTTAAGTTACGGTATTGGAGCTGTCCTCCAAAATCCAAATAAAAGAGTTGCTGAATATTCGGCTCAATTAGAGTTTAAGACTTTAAATAACACCACAAAATATGAGGATTTTCTCCTCGGACTACGCATGGCACTAATAGTAGGAGCTAAAAAATTAAAGGTATTTTAGCAGCTCTCAACTTGTGTGTTTGCAGGTTAGCAAGGAGTATAAGGTGAAAGATTCAACCATAATGTAGTACCTAGCTTAAGCATAAAATCTTATGGCAAAAATGGACCAAGTAAAATTTTGTTGCATACCTTAGAATTGCAATACCAAGGCAAATGCTCTTGCACAACTGGCTTCAGCTTCTTCTAATTCAATGCCAAAATAATTTTTTATAGAGAATCTTCAGTAGCTAAGCTATTCATAAATTACTGAGGTAAATAATGTGGACTCAAAGCCCAACTGGATGAATTCTATCATCACTTGTCTTGAGCATGGGGAACTTCTTGAAGAACTAAAAGAAGCTTGGAGGATCAAGAAGGTAACCCTGAACTTCACCTTAGCAGAGGTGTATTGCATGAAAGGTCATTAACATAGTCTCTCCTTTGTTTCCTGAGACCCGAGGAAGCCGATTATGCCCTTTGTGAGGTTTATGAAGGTATATGTGAAAGTCATGGTGGGGGACAAGCCCTTGCACACAAGCTCCTCAAGTAAGGATACTACTGGTTCAATATGGCTTCTGAGACATCCAAGTTCATCTCCAAATATGAACAGTATCAAAGACATACCTCAATATTATTGTCTTTTATAGTTTTAATGATGACCAAATCATGTATTTGATAATTTCTTAAGTAATATAGATTGAAGCATAGCCTAGATCAAAATGAAGTTTAAGACCATTCAAAAGTCTTAACGAGAAAATTAACATGAAAATGATCATGAAGAAGATTCAGGTGTGATGATAATTCAATGAACATCACTTGAAGAACATGTAGATGGCTTAAAGACTGCTCAAGAAATCAGATCAACTAGGTTTAGATTTTCATTCTTTATTTAAGTCGAGTAGAATATTTAATATGAAAGTGATAGAGTACTTTTGGTCAAAAGACTTGGAGGGGCTTTGATCTCTTCTCTAAAATAAGTTAAAAGATGTAAAAATTTTTAGGAGAAATTCAACCATGCATATTTATATATCATCAGTCGAAACTATCCATTGGGGGTGAAATCTCATTGCTAGATTCACTTCAATTCTATTTGAAAGGCTAATCTTGAGAAGCTATTGCAGTAAGACTCAATTGTTACACTATTATCCATTTTCATTTGTAAACACTTCTATATTGTTAAGAGTGCGAGTGTATAAAGACTTCGGTATGGAGTGGATCTTGCCAGTTGGAGCAAGATTAGTTGTACAGGCATGGCTTCTTCCAAACGTATCGACATCACTAGTGAAGTGATTGAAGTCCTCAAGAATAAGACAAGGGCTATAGAGTAGAAGTGGTTAGTCTCTAAACTACGTTACATCATAGTACACTCTTCATTCGTCTATTTACATTATAGCATTTGTGATTATTTTCTTTCTTGTAGACTTAAGTTATTGTCATTAGCTTGTGGATTTTATTTGTAATTACAAAAGTGGTTAATATTCTTTATAAACCTAATTCACTCTACCTCTTAGGTTGCTATTTTGGATTTCAATTGGTATCAATTCTTGGTGCTCGGTTTCTTGGTCTAATTACCTCAAGCTTTTGATCAAATTCTAATATGACAATTTTTGATAGTTTACCTTATTTTTAAGAGGGTTAATCCATTTGTTGTCCCCTTTATTTTGATGAAAATAATTTTAGTATTTTGAAAATTCATTTTAAAGTTTTCATTAAAAGCATTGACTTTGATCTTTGACACATGATAGAAAATAGGTACTCTCCATCCATCAAGAAAAGTAATAGTATGGAGGTTTCTAAATTATATCAAGAGTGGAGTAAAAATGAGAAAAAGTTAGATTCCACCAATGCCAAAGCCATGAACGTATTGCATTTTACTTTAAATGAAAATAATTTTAAAAGGATTTCATTTTTTGAAATTTCTCATGATATTTGAAATTGTTTATTACATATTCATGAAGGGATTGACAAAATGAAAGCTTTGAAAATTTCAATGCTTGTAAATCAATTTGAGTCTTTCAAAATATATTATTTTGAATCTATATCAGATAGGCTTTCATGCTCTATGGAGATTTTGAATGGCCTATGTTTATTAGGCAAATGTTATTCTAATCAAGAAATTGTGAGAAACATTCTTAGATCCTTGCCAAGCTCATGGGAGCCAAAAGTGATGGCAATTGAAGAAGCAAAGGATCTCATGACACTTTCACTTAAAGAACTCATAGGTTCATTAATAACCTATGAGATAAGCCTTAAGAATTTGGAAAATGATTATGATAAGAAGGAAAAGTAGATGAAAATGAAAAAAGAATTCAAGGAAGCAGAAAGTAGTAGAAGCCAAAGAGTCATCCTTTGAAGCTCAAGAGAAGAAGATGAAAAAAAAAGAAAAGACAAGGAAATTCTACATGGGATAGGTCGGATGATGATTTCAAGAATTAAGACCTTAACCTTTGCCTCATAGAAAGGGACTATGAAAGTAACGAAGATGAGATAAGTGATTTAAATTTCAAAGAATTAGAAAAAGCATATGAGGACCTTTATACTGGCCACGAGAAATTGCTTCATAAGTATTTTTCTTTGAAAACTAAATTGATTTCACTTGAAAAAGAGTTTGATGCCTTGAAATTATTTACTTGTTCTGTGATCACAAAAAGGATTTGTAATGCCTTGAAAAGGAAAATGAGGCTTTAAAATTATCTAGAATCACTTGTGATTGCAAGACTAGTATTGATAAACTTCAAAATGAAAACTTGGATTTGAGAAAAAATCTTTAAAATTTTTTCATGGAAATAATACTTTAAATAAGATTTTGAAAAACTAACAGAATATTTTGAATAAATCCAGACTTTGTTTTATCTCATCTTCAAAATCCAAGGGAACAAAAGTTACTTTTATGAAGGCTTCAAATGCAAAAATTTCAAAATTGAAATGTCATTATTGTAGCCTTCATGGACATATCTCTACTAGTTGTCCAATGAAGAAAAGTATTACTCTTAAACAAATTTGGGCACCAAAGAGCATGATTTCTAAATATGTGGAATCCAAATAAATTTGGGTTCCAAAATTCTCTACTACTTGAACTACCTTTATTAGCTAGGGATGGTAATTTCTTTAAAGGTTTCATCTCTTGTCATCTTCTAGCTTAGTTAGCTTAAGTAGGATTTTTCCTTATTTATTCAATTGTTTATAATTTTTCATAACTTCCATTTATGATAATATATTATGCTACTAATTCTCTTTGCATAGATAGATATATTTTATTTTATAGTTTGTGAATAAAAAATCAAATTAGATGACATCTTTATAAGAACTAAAGGGTAATTTACACATAAGGTAATCCAATTTATTTCAATTATTTTAAACTTTCCTTAACTGCAATAATCTTCACATGATATTTCTCATTTTATATGTATTGGTTGAATATGATGCTACTAGTAATCTTCACATGATATTTCTCATTTTATATGCATTGATTGAATATGATGCTATTAGTATCATAGGAAGGGGGAGTGTTCATTTATATTTTGATGATGTTATTGTATCTTATGGATATTTTGTACATTCTTGGATGTGAATGTACCTATCTTTCATTATGTTTCAAACCTTGAAATTAGTACATTCCTTATATTTATAATCTTATTTTATGAGTGTTGTGTTTTCTCCTTATGTCCATAGTTTACCTTGGTTGTACCCTTTTTGTTGATACCAAAAGGAGCAGAATATTTGAGATGATATTGTTAAATTATCTAAATTACTAGAGGGAGAAATGCTAGAGTAAGGGGGAGTTATATTCTTGATACTACTCTCATGTACTTAAATGCTAAAGTTAGATATATTTTGTTAGAATTCATTTATATACTCTAATTGATGCCTATATAAGTTATCAAAACTTTTTGATTAACTATTGTATGCTTTTATCTTGTGAAAAGTTTGTCATCATCAAAAAGGGGGAAAATATTATCGTTCATAATTTTAATGATGACCAAATCATGTTTTTGATAATTTATTAAGCAATGTAGATTAAAGCATATAGTAGACCGAATGAAGTTCAAGACCATTTAGAAGCCTCAAAGAGAATATTAACATGAGGATAATCATGAAGAAAATTAAGGTGTGATGATGATTCAACAAACATCACTTGAAGAACATGTAGATGGCTTGAAGACAACTCAAGAAATTAGATTGACTAGGTTTAAATTTTTATCCTTTATTTTAGTCGAGTCAAAGTTTGATTTTGATAGTATTTTATTTAGAGCACTTATCGCATAGAGTTCTGTAGGAAACTCTTAATAGAGCTTTTCTAACTAAATCAAATATCCACTTCTTAACTACATAACTGATTGAATCGGACTGAAAATTCAAAATTTAGTCCTATGTAGAACCAAATGACCTATTGATAACTGGACGTTTGACTGGCGATTCAAATTCAGATTTATTAACTAAAATCGGATGCCCGATTGAGCTAGGATTCAAGTTCTAATAAAATTAAATGTCCAATTAGGAACCAAAAGCCTGATTGGGCTGTGAGCAGTACTGATAAACTGAAACCAAACAATCAGTTATCTAAAACAAACATCTAGTTTGGGTTTTTCACATGACTAACGACTAATTTTTTAAATGTTGAAGTGAACCAAATTATGGAATCACACTCCCAATGGCTTATTTTCAATCCAAAAGGTATAAATAGAGTGAAAGGCGCCTCAATGAACAACTTTTACATTTTCTAATTTGTTTTAGAGAACAGATCAAAGCCCCTCCAAACCTTCTAGCCAAAAGTGCTCTAAGCTATCACTGTCATATCAAATCTTCTAGTCCTTGTGCCTAATCTTCAGAGGCTATTATACTGAGGATCGATTGTAACATTCTTATCCATTTTCACTTGTAAACACTCCTAGGTTGTTAAGAGTGTGAGTGTATAAAGACTCCAATGTGGAGTGGATCCTGTCAGTTGGAGCAAGATCGGTTATACCAATGTGACTTTACCTTAACAAAGTGACATCATTAGTAGAGTGAATGAAGTCCTTAAGAATGAAACAAGGGTTATGGAATAGAAGTAATTATTTTCTTACTTGTGAACTTAGGTTATTGCCATTAGCTTGTGGATTTGATTTGTGATTACAAAAGTGGTTAATATTTTTTACAAGCCTGATTCACCCTACCTCTTAGGTTGCCATTTTGGGTTTTAGACATAATAGAGCCTGGCTGTTCAACTCCAGCAAATGCAAACCATATAGCCTTTCAATCAGTGGGCAATGGACATTTTGGGTCCTTTTCCAATAGTCTTGAGATAGAGGAAGTTCTTAGCAGTTACCATTGACTACTTGACCAAGTGAATGGAAGCCAAACTACTTGGTAAGATCACCGAGAAGAAGATTTAGGAGTTTCTCTGGCATAACATAATATGTCGATTTAGATTGCTATGCATGCTGGTTGCGGGTAACTGGAAAGTAGTTCGACGGTTCAAGTTTCAAAGAATATTATAGCTATCTTCATATAGAGCAAAAGTTTACCTCAGTGGTGCATCCCCAATCTAATGGCTTGGCCAATGTAATAAATCAAACTCTACTCTTAGGTATAAAGAAATAGCTCAAGAGAGAAAATGATGTCTAGATCAAAAATTTACCACATGTCTTGTGGTCCTATCGGACCATGCTCGAGATGACTACTAGGGAGTCACCCTTTATATTAGCTTATGCGATCAAGGCAGTCATCCATGTGGAGATTGGACTTATATCTCCATAAGTCAAAATTGATGATTCCAAGGTGCATGAGGCAAATGTCCGAGTTGAGAAGGACCTTGTTTTGGAAGTTCAAGAAAGGGCTCACACTAGGATTGCCAAGTATTAATGATAAGTGGCCTCGATACTATAATATTCGAGTTCGTAGCTAAGAACTACAACCATGCGGTTGGGTACTCCATAGAGCCAAACTTATCAATCGAGTCTCAAGAAAACTATCTCTGAATTAGGTGGGCCTGTTCAAGATCTCTCAAGGTATGGGACAAGGAACCTTCAAAATCAAGTATCCAAACCGTAAAATGCTTCCTTGAACCTGGCATATTGATAACCTTAGAAGGTTTTATCTTTAATATAATTTCTATTTATCCAAAAGATTATCACTGCCACCAAAAACTTGGCTTTATCGACCTTATGGTCTAACCAAGTACTTCAATCATCCAATCAAAGTATTAGCTCTTAAGCTACTAAACATTTGTCTCTGTTGGCCTTATAGTCCAACCAAGTGCTTTGGTCACCCAATTGAAATATTAGCTCTTAAGCTACCAAAAATCAAGCTCTATCAGCCTTATAATTCAACCAAGTACTTTGGTTACCCACCTGAAGTATTGACTCTTAAGTTACTAAAATATTGTCTCAGCCAGTCTTATGGTCCAACCAGATACTTCGATCACCTAACTGAAATATTAACTCTTAAGCTATAAAAAATCTGGCTCTGTCATCCTTATACTCCAACTAGGTGCTTTGGTCATCCAACCAAAGTATTAGCCTTTAAGTCGCTAAAATTTTGGCTTTGCTGGTGTTATAGTCCAACCGGATGCTTCAATCACCTAACTGAAGTATTAGCTCTTAAGCTACCAAAAACCTGACTCTTTCGATCTTATGGTCTAACTAGGTGCTTCGATTACCCAACCGAAGTATTAGCTCTTAAGCTACTAAAAATCTAGCTCTGTCAATCTTATAATCCAACCAGGTACTTCAATCACTCCACTTAAGTATTAGCCTTTAAGCTACCAAAAACCTTGTTTTGCTGGCCTTATGGTCCAATTAGGTACTTTGGTTTTCAGCCAAAGAGTAGACTCCCTCACTCCAAGGGAATCTCAACCATAGTATAAAATCATTTGGCCCTTGGCATCCCGAGGTTGTGACTCAAGGGAGAAGCATTGGATGCATTGGACTTTAGCTCAAACATGAAGACACAAGCATATGATATTCAATTAGAAGAAATGCTTGTGGTTGTGAGTAAACACATGAATACATAGGCCGAACCAACACTTGAGGCAATTCACCTCAAAAAAATGAGTCTAGCCACTCATTGAAACCATTTGCCAAAGGAAGCATTGGAGTGGGATCGATTACAGTTGATTCTTTGAGGAATAATTAGTCAAATGATTTCAATTTAAAAATTAAACCAAAGAAAATAAAGGTATGGGATCGATTTCAATGGTTCAAAATAGTGAAGACCTCAAGAGCGACCTCGAATCACAAATCATAATTTGCTTTGATTTAAAGTATACTATTAGGTATTGTGAGAATATTGACTTTCAACAGGTGCAAACCCCTATTGTTAATTACCCTGATAATTGTTAGGAACCTCTTAAATTAAGAAACCTACCTAATAAAATAGAGACATAAAAAAAGAAAAAAATATATTTCATTAATTTTAAGAGATGATACATGACTTAAGTAAGGGTATACCCTCACTTTACAATAAATTTTAACATAGCATTATAGAAAACATGAAAGAAATAAGAAAAGAAAAAGAGAAAGGAGGAGTGGAGAAGAAATTTTGATGTATGCTACTATCCTGCACCCCTACCCTAGACCACATGGTATCTAACTCAAATTGACTCGGTTTTTGGTAGATATTGATGGCATCATCCGATGGGACATGAAAGGGAATGGGAGGAGTTCGAAGTGTTTCTAATAGCTTTGAGCATCGACGATAACTTCATAATTTAAAGTATTTTCGTTAGCCAATAAAGTGTTGGCGATAACTTTATTGAGCTTGAAGTGTTTTCATAGCTAATAAGGCATAAGCAATAACTTTATTATTTGAAGTACTTTCATAGCCAATAAGGTAGAGGCGATAACTCTTTTTGGTTTGGTAACATCACCAACACAACTTATAACGTTGGATATAGCTTTGAGAATCGCATCATCAACTATTTTTTGAGTTGATTAGTTTAAAAAGATGTGTCATCAACTACTTCTAAGGTTGACTAGCTTGAAAGATGCATCGCCAACTACTTCTGAGGTTGGCTAACTTAAAAGGGCACATCATCAACTACTTCTAGGTTTGACTAATTTAAAGTGTGCATCGCCAACTACTTTTGAGATTGGCTAGCTTGAAGGGTGCATCTTCAATTGCTTTTAGAGTTGAGTAGCTTGAAGGATTATGTCATCGACTGCTTGTGGAGCTAAATAGCTTTGAGGATTGCATCATCAATTGCTTGTGAGATTGACTAGCTCAAAGGGAGCATCATCAACTACTTCTAGGGGTTGACTAACTTAAAGCACGTGTCGCCAACTGCTTTTGATTTGGCTAGCTTAAAAGGGTGCATTAACAATTACTTCTAGAGTTGATTACCTTGAAGTGTGCATTGCCAACTACTTCTAAGGTTGGCTAGCTTGAAGAGTGTGTCATCAATTACTTTTATAGTTGACTAGCTTGAAGGGTTGCATTATCGACTGCTTGTGAGGTTAACTAGCTTCGAGGATTACATCATCAACTGCTTATGAGGTTGACTAGCTCAAAAGGTGCATTATCAGCTACTTCTAAGAGTTGAGTAGCTTAAAGGGTGTATCTCCAATTACTTCTGATGTTGATTAGCTTGAGGAGCTATCATCAATGGCTTCTACTTCTAACTAGCTTCAAAGTGTAGCCAATGACTTTGAGTGTGTTGTTGGTTGACTTCATTTGAACAAGACATTGTGACTGACTGACTAAGTAAATCCGAGTCTATCTTAGTTCAGTTTGAATTCAAATATTACTAATGCTTTTGGGTTGGCTTAGCTTGAAAGATACGTCATCAACAGCTTCTAAGATTGACTAGCTTTGAAGTATAACCAATGTCTTGAGTGTGTTGGTGATTAACTTCTTTAATTTGGTAGCAACACCAATGACTTATGGAGTTGGATATAGCTTTGAAGTATTGCTAAAGGCTTTTGTAGCATACCCAGCGAGACTTAGTTTGGCCTTATTTAGTTTCATTCGAACTAATTCTGGTTCAGGTCAAGATAGTAATATTACCCTTTGTTCATAGCCTCAAAGTATTATTGAAGGTTCAGCATACCTAGTGAAACTCAGTTTAACCCTATTTAGTTTTGTCAGTACTAATATAGTTTATATTTGAGGTTGATTTTACTTAATTTGAGTCAAATTTGACCTTATGTTGGACCTTTATCGAGTCTGAATCTGCTATACTTTGTTCAAGCACAAGTTAATTTAGTTCAACTTGATTTTAATTCAAGCTTAGCCTAGCTTAGTTCTGGTTTAAATTTGAGTTTGCCCTTTTAGTTTGGACTTAATTTAACCCAATTAAGGTTTAATTTAAGCCTAGTTCAATAAAATCAAATTTAGCTAAATTTGAATTTTAGTCTATTTATTTAATCAATTTAGGTCTATTTGAGTTAACTTAATCTTTGTCCATTTGTTGTGATTGAGTTCAATTATGTGATTAGATTACTTCATGTTAAGCAATTTGATTTTAGGGTCTCTGGCGGTTTATAATAATTTTAGGTAGACTCATAGTCTGGCTTTAAATGTGCAAACCTGAAGGAGGTTCAGCTCATGAACTCAAAATTTGGCTTAAAGGTGCAAGTCCAAGGGCTAACTGGGTGTGAGTCCAAAGACTAGCCTAAATGTGAACCCGAAGGTTGACTGCATGCAAGCCCAAAGGCTAGCTAAGTGTAAGCCTAAAGGTTAGCTTGGATGCGAGCGCAAAGGCTAACTAAGGTGCAAGTTGAAAGGTTATCTGAGGTGTAAGCCCGAAACCTAGCTTAGTGTGAGTACGAAAGCTGGCTTGAATATGAACCTGAAGGCTAGCTGAATAAGAGCCCGAAGGCTAGCTGAGGTGCGAGCGCAAAGGCTGGCTAAGTTTGAGATCAAAAGATGGCTAAGTGCAAGTCTAAAGGTTGGCTAAATGCAGCCCAAAGGCTAGCTCAATGTAAGTCTGAAGGCTGGTTGAGTGCAAGTCTAAATGTTGATTTGGATGGGAGCCTAAAGGTTGATTGAGTGCAAATCCAAAGGCTAGCTGGTTGCAAGTTTGAAAGCTAGTTTGGATGCTAACCCAAAAAGACTAGCTTAGATATGAGCATGAAGGCCGGCTAAGTCGAGCCCAAAAGCAGGCTTGGACGTTAGCCCCCAAAGGCTGGCTGAGTGTAAACCCAAAAGTTGGCTAAGTGCAAACCCAAAGGCTAACTAAGTGCGAGCCCAAGGGCTAGCTGGGTGCGGGAGTTTACCATCTTTGAGAGGCCACAAATGGTTACAATACTATTAAAGGTTCGCCATCTTTAAGGAGTCACAAATGACCACAGCAATGTCAAAGGTTTGCCATCTTCGAGAGTCCATAGGTGACCATAGCAATGTCAAAGGTTCGCTGTCTTAGAGAAACCACGGGTGAAGGAGATCCATTGTTGCACCAAGAATCATAGGTGGTTACGATATTGATAAAGTTTCATTGACATGCCAAATGCTACGGATGATGATTGAAATAGAAATGACAAAAATCGAAAAAATAGAGCTTCTTTCCCTTTTTTTCTCTTTTTTTTTTTTGTAACAAATTTCACTTCACTTCTCCTAAGTGCATACCCTCCCACATGAGCTTCTTCTTTTTTATTATTTTTGAAAAAAATTTTTGTTCTGCAATAAGCTCCCTCCCATGTGGGCCTTGCCTTCCCTTTTTTTTTTTAACTTCCCTTTTCTTTTTTGTTGCAATCAAGGTTTTAAATCTCAGTCGAAACCAAACCGTTTCGGCCGGTGCCGCAACAGATTGGTCAGATCTATTGCAAGCACTTGCGGGCGAGGCGAGTGCGGTGAGCTCGTAGGGCGAGTGCAGCACACGGGGAGCTCACGCCGGCTTCGTGCCCGAGCTTGCACCCTCGCCGGACTAGCCCCCGCGTGCTCTCCAACCTGCCGCCGCTCCCTCGCCCGCCTCGCACCCACACCAGCGCCATTGCCAGCCCGGTTCAAACGACCTCGCCGGTCTCTGCCAGATACTATTCACGTGCATGAGACTATTCACGTAATTATTCATTATTTTAAAAATTTTTAAACATATTATAATTTTTTTAATTTGATGTTAAAAAATAATTAAAATAAAGTTAAATTTTGATCAAAATATAATTAATAAATAAAAATATTATTTTGGTTGAAACTAAAATGAAAATGATTTTAATCAAAACGCATTGATTTTTTTATTCACGTGCATGCGTGCATAACCGTTCCACCAAAAGCAAAGTCAAAAAAAATTATATCGGTCTCACCCCCATGTGAATCGCTGTCACGAGATCATACAGAGCTAGTTGTTCTGACTCGTATGTCTATAAATATTCATCTGGATTGTTCAGGTATTAAATTCATAATTCCACATCCAAATGTTTTAAACTCAACTAATGATGATTATGATGATGATGATAATTAGTTGTATTACGTTACAATTAATAAATTATGTATGTGTCAAGTATATTTTAATAATAAGTTAAATTTGCTTATATTAATTTTAAATTTTTTAATTATATTCATATTATTTCTCTTATATTTTTATATAGTAATATATAAAAACAGTTGTTAACTATCAAAATTAATTTTAATTAATTAAAATAATATGTAATATTGTGAAAAAAATTAATTATAAATTTTTTTCATAATTTTTAAATTTTTATAAAAAAAGTAAAAATTTTATCGTATTTTAAATTTAAAATTAAAATACAGTCAAAATATAGTCAAACTCTGATCAACACACAATTAACAATTAAAAAAAAATCTTTCGGTCAAAATTAAAACAGCCGAAACATATAATTTTCACTAGATACTGAAACTGAAACTAAAACTAAAATCAAGATTTAAAACTTTGATTGCAATAACCTTTACTTTGCTTTTTTTGTTGTTCACCCTACACTAAATCCCCATTACCTCCCTTCCCCCACGTGCTGGAAGCAAAAGAGCCTATTTTTTAAAAAAATAAATTTTAATACCCCTTTATCCCCACTTTCTTCCTCTTCCTTACCAAAACCGTGCCCGTGCCTCTTCTTTCTTTTCTTGGCTTCATACCCTTCTCAAACTTCAGTTTCTCTTCTTCATTTTCATCTCCATTTTTTTCTTGGCCCTTCACCAAGGCACCAAGGTATGAAGGTGAGTGTTGGCTTTATGGTGTCTCGAATCCGGATTTTTCGGATAGTCTTAATTATATTAGGAAATTATTTAATGGGTCTAATCCTTATCTAGATTTATCGTCTACTAGAAGTCTTAAATTAGTAGAAGTCTTATTTGAGTCAGTCTTCTACTTTGACTCAAACATCATTAGGCCACATCTATAAATACACCATTGATGTAAGGGTCTCAAGAAATAGAAAAAGAGAGGGAGAGTTGGTGATATTGGAGTTTCGTCTCCGTCGTTGTAATCTTCTCTTTTCTCTTCCTCATTAATACAATATTCTCTGGATCGTCTTCCCACATATATCTCTTGTGTGCTATCTTTTCTTCTTTTCTGTTCTTCCTCTATATTGTGAATTGTGGTGGACATCGATATTTTCCGCAACAAGTGGTATCAGAGCTTGGTTCAATATGTCTACTACGAAGTTCGATATAGAGAAATTCAATGGAAAGCAAGGATTTCCTATTTGGCAAGCAAGAGTTCGTGCAATTCTTACTCAACAAGGGTTGAGACACACATTGGAGGACGTCAAGCCTGAAGATGTCACCGAAAGTGTCTGGGAAAACCAAGAAGGCCTAGTGCACATAGCACAATCATCCTCAGTCTTACCGATGAGGTACTCTATCCGTTTCTTGATGAAACATCACCTTCAGAGTTATGGAAAAAGCTGGAGAAACAGTATATGAGTAAGTCTATCTCAAATCGAGTTTATTTAAAGCAGAAGCTTTTCAATTTTTGAATGATAGAGGGTACGAATATAGTTGATCATCTTAATGCTTTCAATAAACTTGTCTCTCAATTGTTAAGCATTGATGTTAAAATTGAAGATGAAGACAAGGTAATTATTTTATTATCGTCCTTACCTCCTTCTCTTGAGAATCTTAAAACTACTCTCATGTATGGAAAGGATTTGAAATTTGACGATATTTCTGCTGCCCTTCTATCTAATGAATATTTGAAAAAGCTTGGAGGGGATGTGTCACACTCAGAAGCATTAATTGTCAGAGGTCGTACCAAAGAAAGATCAAGAACAGGTCGTTCTAGATCCAAATCCAAAGAAATAAACTGCAGGTATTGTAAGAAGATGGGACATGCAATTAAAGATTGTTGGAAGCTCAAAGCAAAGAAAGAAAGAGAATCTCAATCTAAAGATCAAGCCAAAGAACAAGTTTCAGTTGTTGAAGAGAGTTCTGATGATAATTTGGGTAACGTTCTCTCTATTAGTTCTAATTTTGATCGTTACCATGATATTTGGATTCTTGATTCTGTTTGTTCTTATCACATGTGTCCTAATAAGGATTGGTTTGAAAACTACACGCCTTATGATGGTGGTTTAGTTTTGATGGGTAATAATAATCCATGCAAAACTGTTGGAATTGGAACAATCAAAATTAAGATGTTTGATAATATTATTAGAACTCTTACTGATGTCACACATGTTCCTGATTTGAAAAAGAATTTGATCTCTTTGGGTGTTATGGATTCTGCTGGTTATAAGTATTCTGCTGAAGGTGGAGTTCTTAAGATTGCTAAAGGCTCATTGATAGTAATGAAGGGCCTAAAGCATGGAAATTTATATGAGTTAGTAGGAAAAACCGTTGCAGGTGGAGCAGCAATTTCTCAGTCTTCTTCTTCTTCTTCTGATATGACTCAATTATGGCATATGCGTCTCGGTCATATGAGTCAGCAAGGTTTAAATGAGCTCAACAAAAGAAAATTATTGAAAGGTCTCAACTCATGCAAATTGGATTTCTGCGAGCATTGTCTCTATGGTAAATAGTCCAAGGTAAAGTTTAACACTGGTATTCATTGCACTAAAGGCTTAATTGATTATATTCATTCTAATGTGTGGTGCTCTCCTATTCCATCAAAATCTGGTGCTCGTTATTTTGTCAGTTTTATTGATGATTTTTTCAGAAAAGTGTGGATTTATTTTTTGCATCACAAAGCTGAGGTGTTTTCTGTTTTCAAACGGTGGAAAATTTCAGTTGAAAAAAAGACTGGCAGAAAAATCAAATATCTCAGAAGTGATAATGGCGGAGAGTACAAATCAACAAAGTTTCTCAAATTCTGTGAAGATGAAGGCATCAAGCGTCACTTTACCATCCCAGGAAAACCTCAACAAAACGGTGTGGCTGAAAGGATGAACAGAACCTTGTTGGAGAAAGCACGTAGTATACTCAGTACATCTAATCTTGATAAAGATTTTTGGGCAGAAGCAGTCAATACAACATGCTTCATTGTGAATCGCTCTCCTCAAACAACCATTAATTGCAAGATTCCTGAAGAGGTATGGACTTGTCAACCTGCAAATTATTCTTCTTTAAAGATTTTTGGTTGCTCTGCTTATGTGCATGTTGTCAAGGATAAGTTAGATGCACGTTCCAAAAAGTGTATTTTCTTGGGTTATGCCAAAGGCGTCAAAGGCTATCGTTTGTGGGATCCTACTATTTCAAATGTAATTATTGAAAGAGACACAGTATTTGATGAAAGTGGTATGCTAAAATCTCTCAAGAAAGATCCCAATGATATAATGCAAGTGGAGGTGGAGCACGTAGTTCCTTCAGAAGAAGACATTCAGGGTATGCCCAACTCTCAAGAAAATTCTAAGGATCAAGTTTCTGAAAAGACTCCACTTCGAAGATCTCAAAGAAAAATAAAGCCACCTGAAAGGTATGATTTTGAAGATATGGTAGCTTTTGCTTTAGTTACTGACAATGGTGATCCTTCCTCCTATAAAGAAGCAGTGCAGGATAAGAATTCTTCTCAGTGGTAAGTTGCTATGAATGAAGAGATGGATTCTCTTCAAAAAAACCATACTTGGGATCTGATGAAATTACCAAAAGGTAAAAGAGCAATTGGTTGCAAGTGGGTATTTCGAAAGAAAGAGGATTTCTCTGAGATAGATGGTGTTAAATTCAAGGCCCGTTTAGTTGCAAAAGGGTATTCACAAAAGGAGGGTATTGACTTTAATGAAATTTTCTCTCCTGTGGTAAAACACACATCTATTCGTTTTTTACTTGCTTTAGTTGCTTTTCATAATCTTGAGTTAGAACAGCTTGATGTCAAAACTGCCTTTCTGCATGGAGAATTAGAAGAACAAATTTTTATGCAACAGCCTGAAGGGTTCATCCAAGAAGGCAAAGAAAATTTGTTTGCAAGTTGAACAAATCACTTTATGGTTTGAAACAGTCTCCAAGGCAATGGTATAAAAGGTTTGACAGTTTTATGCTGGGTCAAGATTTCATCCACTGCAAACATAATTGCTGTGTTTATTTTAAGATGCATGCCAATAACTCATTTATTATATTGCTTCTTTATGTTGATGATATGCTTATCGCTACTCAAGACATATCTCTACTGAATGATTTAAAGTTTAAAATGAAAAAGGAATTTGAGCTGAAAGATTTAGGTGCTGCAAGGAAGATTCTCGGTATGGAGATTGATCGAGATCGAAAGCATGGAAAATTATGGCTTAAACAGAGCAAATATCTCGAGAAGATTATTTCTCGTTTTCACATGCAGAATTCAAAATCCGTCAGTACTCCTTTGGCATCTCACTTCAAGCTTTCAGCTCAACAATGTCCTTCTACAGATGAAGAGCATGCATACATGGAGAACATCCCATTTTCAAGTGCTGTTGGAAGTCTAATGTATGCTATGGTATGCACAAGACCTGATATTGCACAAGCAGTCAGCGTTGTTAGTCGTTACATGGCAATCCAGGAAAAGAGCATTGGCAGGCCATGAACTGGCTACTTAAGATATATTAAAGGTACTCTTAATATTGGTTTATGTTTCGACGGGAACACAGTGCAAGAGGCCAAAATTATTGGCTATGTCGATTCAGACTATGCTGGAGACCATGATCGACGCCGATCCCTCACTGGTTATCTTTTCACTCTTTGTAGAGGACCTATTAGTTGGAGGTGTACCTTACAGTCAACTGTAGCATTATCTACAATAGAGTCTGAGTATATGGCAGCTACGAAGCCGTCAAAGAAGCCCTATGGCTAAAAGGTTTGGCAAGTGAAATTGGTTTTTCTCAACATGTTCTTCCTATTTTTTGCGACAGTCAGAGCGCCATACACCTTGCGAAGAACCAAATGTATCATGCCAGATCAAAGCATATAGATGTCCGATTTCATTTTATTTGGGATATTATTGAAGACGGCGAGATTTCTTTACAAAAGATTCATACTTCAAGAAATCCTGCAGATATGTTGACGAAAGTGATTCCGATTGATAAGTTCAACCTCTGTTTGGACTTGATCAATATTCAAGGTCGTTGATCCTATCCCAGGAGGTAATGGTAAAGACATCTATTGAATATTCAAATTCAGAGAATAAGATGATTCGAGCCAAGATAGAGATTGTTGGCTTTATGGTGTCTCGAATCCGGATTTTCCGGATAGTCTTAATTATATTAATGGGCCTAATCCTTATCTAGATTTATCTTTTAGAAGTCTTAAATTAGTAGAAGTCTTATTTGAGTCAGTCTTCTATTTTGACTCAAACATCATTAGGCCACATCTATAAATATACCATTGATGTAAGGGTCTCAATAGATATAGAAAATAGAGAGTGAGAGTTGGTGATATTGGAGTTTCGTCTCCGTCGTTGTAATCTTCTCTTTTCTCTTCCTCATTAATACAATATTCTCTGGATCATCTTCCCACATATATCTCTTGTGTGCTATCTTTTCTTCTTTTCTGTTCTTCCTCTATATTGTGAATTGTGGTGGACATCGATATTTTTCGCAACTGGTGAGGGCCGTCACCACCTCCCGGTCAGATCTGGTTGCATCCGACCGGATATTTCTCTCTCTCTCCGACGGCAAGTAGACGAAGGCGGCATGCTCGGCGGCGACTAGCTCGAGCTCTGACCTGGACCTGTTAATGATCAGCTCGTCGCTAAAGGGATTCGAGCCCAAATCCGGCGGGATCTAGCCAGATCTAGCTGCGGAACAGGGGAAGGTGGCATCCTCCACGCCTGAGCTCCGATTAGCCAGCGAAAACCACGAGGCAAAGGGGGCTGGCGAGCTTGGGCTTGCGGGAGAGGCAGGAGCTCGAGAACCGACGTTAGGCAGGCGATTGTGGCGAGCTGTGCGGAGCTCTTGGAGGAGGCCAGTGGAGGATTACTTGGGGCAGTCGGTGTGCGGGTACAGGCCCATGGGCAGGACGGGGCAGGCCAGTGGATGCGATGAGGGGAAGCAGCAAGGCAACAAAATTTGGAGACAGGAATAAGAAAGAGATAAAAGAGAAAAAATAGAAAAATAATTTATCTGATCTCTTAATTTCTTCAGTTTTTCCCCTCTGCAATGACCTTTGTTTTGATCTCCGTCTCTCCTTGTTCTTGTCTCTACAGGATCTGGCCAATTTAAGAGAATGGTGATCAAATATTTAATTAGTTAATTTTAAAATATTTGTAATTAATTTTAGGGATATTTATCAATACTTCTCTCAGATTTTTTTTTTTGAGATTTTAATAATTATTTTGTAAAAAAATTTATTACCTATAATTTTTCGATTGTTATTTAATTAAAATTATTTCAAAAATTTTACTTTTATTCTTTATAATTTTACAACTAAATTTCTAAAAAAGTTATAATTTATTTTGTATATAACTTTTGGATGTTTACCTACAACATCCTGAAATTAATAATATTTATAAAAAATCTCACAATATTTTAATAACTATTAATCTCAAATTTTCAACCAAATTCATTTTTATTTTTTTACTTTCTTCCCAGCGTCGTCACTCCCCCACGCCCTCACCGTCGCCATAGTGCTTTCGGCCAACACTCGCATCTGCTCCGACCAGCCAATTGCGAGCAGATCCGCACCCCCACACCCTGCGAGCAAATCTGCCTCTGCCTTCCCCGCCGCAAACAGATCCGCATCCGCACCACCACCACCCCCCCCCCCCCCCCCCAAAAAAAAAAAAATCCCTCCTGCGAGTGCGGGCGCGGGCGCTAACTCGGCAAGGGGAAAGGTGCGGACGCAAGAGGCCGGCACGAGCCCTGACCCCAGGTCAGCAAGGGTGAGCAAGCGCTCGAGCGCGAATGCCAGAGGCCAGTGCGAGCACAGGCTCCAGGTCGACGAGGTTGCAAGAACGAGCGCCCACGCAAGCACCCTCGTCGGCCTGGCGCTCGCGCTCCCGCCGACCTCTAGCGTCCGCACTCGTGCACTCGCGCGCCCTCCAGGCCTAGCGCCCATGCCCGCACCCGCACCAGCCTCTATCATTCGCACCAGCACGCCCGTGGACTTTGGGGCTCGCGCCACCCTCTATCATTCGCACCTGCGCGCTCGTGCACCTTGCCAGCCTGGGGCTTGCGCCGATCTTTGGCGTCCTCACCCATGCGTTCACGCGCCCTCACCGGTATGGCACTTGCGCTCGCTGATCCAAGTCTTTGTTGGTTAATACAAATAAGTACTCATTTTCATAGTTATGGATTAAAACCTATAAACTAGTCAAAGTAGTGACAAATGAGTTACTTGTGATCAAGTACTTACTTCCAAATATCACTCCTCCAACTTATATGTCAATCAATAGTGAAATTCAGCTCATACCAATGTGGACAATGATAAAAGACTTAAAGTATAGCAACATTTATATATCAATTGAGGACATGGGGGATCTCTTATCAGTGGTACCTGCAGCAAGACTGACTCCTTTGAATCCTATATTTGGTACATCGCAGTATGGTCAAAATGAATTTATGTCTGGAGAATCTTTTAAGTATCGTATTATGCAAAGAGATGAATACATTGACTCAGATTTAGATGCTTATCCTTCTGATTCTAGTTTTGACAATTTAAATTTTCCTTGTGATAATGATGAAGATGAGGAGGATGAGAATGATGATGATGAGTTAGAGGTAGAATAAGAGAAAGAGGAGATGAGACAAGGTGAAGAAGAAAGAGTAGAAGATAAAGCAGAAGATAATCTACTACCTTTACTTGAAAATAATTTGAATGATAATATTATAAAAAAAAGAGACATATATGAGGATGTATATGTATTCAGAATAGCCCTTAGACAGTATTGTATTGTGCACAAATTTTAGCCTTTATTTATGAAAAATGAACATAATAGATTAACGGTCAAGTGTACTTCTGCGAATTACCCATAGAGGCTTCATGCTTCAGAGATATCTGGTGGTTCAGATTTTCAAGTGAAAAAAATAGGACCAGTTCATATATGTATTGATATTAATACTTCTAAAAATTAAATAGCAAGTACTAAATGGGTAAGCAAACAAGTTTTACATTGGATAAATATTGATAAGCAAATCACAGTAAAGCAAATATAAAATTTGATGAATAATAGATATAGTCCTCAGCTGACTTACATGCAGATATGAGGGGAAAAGACTATGCTTATAGGGTTATTCATGGTAATGAAAAATATTCTTTTAATTTGTTTAATTCACTTAAAGTAGAGTTGGAGAAGAAAAATCCTGGCAATATTGTTCACTTTACCCAATGTCTAGATAAGTCTTTCCAAAGATATTTTTTGTCACTTATACTTGTAGTAGAGTTTTTCTTACTAGATGCAGACTTATATTGGGAGTTGATGGATACTTCTTGAAAGGTAAATATAAAGGCACACTGTTTTCAACTTGTGAAATTGATAGGGAGAATAACCTAGTTCCAGTTGCATATGCAGTTGCAGAAGCAAAAACATACCAATCTTGGTTATAATTTTTGTATAACTTGAAACATGTATTAGAAAATTTGAACAGCTTGGCTATTATTTCAGATAGACAGAAAGATCTTTCTGATATTCTAAAGAATATATTTCCATATGCTGAGTATAAAGCTTATATAAGGCATATAATTGTAAACTTTAAAAGATTCTACCCTAGAAAAAGAATTTAAAAAATTAGTTTTTAATGTTTTAAATACGCTTTTGCTTACTGAATTGATCAAGTATATGGAAAGAATTAAACAGCTATCCATACCAGCCTAGTAGTATATGAAAAAAAATAAATGATTTTGTATGGAGTAGAAGTCAATTTGATCCTTCAGTGAAGTGTCATTATATAACTAATAATATTTCTTAGTCATTTAATAGTTTCATTCAAGATGGTAGGAAGCGTCCCTTACTTGAACTACTTGATTTTATTAGACAAAAGATAATGATAAAATTTGCCACAAGAAAAAATGAAGGATCCCATTGGTATGGAAAACTAGTGTCAGGATAGAAACTTTTATTAGAAAAATTTCACAAGCACATAGTGGATACCACATTTGGAGGTCTTCCGATAATATTTCAGAGGTTAGTGATTCTGCAGGGTGATAGATTGTCGACATAAGGTAAAGGATTTGTAACTATAGACAGTGACAGCTGACAGGAGTGTCTTGTGTTCATGGTATTATTACTCTCCTTGATATTCGGCTTAATTCAATTGATTTTATTGAAGACTACTACACTCTGGATATATACAGAAAAATATATGATGTCTCTATTACTCCACTTTCAAACAAGCAACTTTAGGTGTCTGTATCAAATGCTATGCAAGTACTTTCTTCACGTTCAAGAAGACAACCTGGTAGGCTTAAGAAGAAAAAGATTAAGGTTCCAATGAAAATATTAAGTAAAATGATATATACTTTTAGTAGATGTGGTAAGGTAAAATATAATAAGAGAATGTGTAAAGAATCTCTTGGACCACAATAACTAATTGAAACTTCTAGATCTAGCAGCAATCAAGAATCAGTGGGAAAGCAAGGATTAATAGAAATACCCATATGTAAGAGGACGTGGTAAGGGAAGGAAAAGGGGAAAGGGAAGAGAAAGATCTAGTGGGAGGACTTCTGATTTTAACATGCATCTATCATGTGAGTTTTTCTTAGAAAATATTGACAATTTTTTAATCTTAATTTATGTAATTTTAAAATAATACATTAATAAATGTCACTATACTTTTTTGTAAGAAGTTCATTAGATGTTGGACGATATCTTTCATATAATTTTTGGATTATAATATTATGATTTTTTAACTTTTATTCCAGTATTTATGAATGACTTGCTATGTGGGTGTCAACACTGTAGCATATGTATTATGATGTATAGCATTTGTGAATGACTTGATATATAGGTATAAGTTTATTAAATCTTTATTTGCGAATGTACTACATATTCATCACTATTATTTTGGATGTAAGTACTGTAATGTATGTATTACGATATTTAATATTTGAATATATTATATCCATATGATTGGTTATATGCCTTTTACTATATGTATGTTACTTACGATCTTATCCCATAAAATACTTAATTTTTTATGTTAATTTTTAAGCAAATTTATGTCAAAATTTGGACTTATTTAAAATTAAAAAATTTGACGAGTTAATTTGTAAATGTACAAATATTAAACTTGTAATTTAAAATTGGGATATTTTAAAACCTTCCATGTCTTTTTTTTCTAAAATTTTATTTTAAAAATAATAAAGTTGGAAATTATTTATATATAAATATATTTAAAGGGTTTATTTGTAAATATATAAAAATTATGAAATTTTAAGTCTTAATACTTTCAATCTCTTTTTTGTATAATTTTTTTAAAAATAATAAAGTTTGGACTTATTTATAAATAAACATATTTAGGGGGTTTATTTGTAAATATACAAATATCAAACTTGTATTTTAAAATTTTAAATTTTAATAACTTCAACTCTTTTTTGTAAAATGTTATTTAAAAACTAATAAAATTTGGACTTATTTATAATAAAAATATTCAAGGACTTATTCATAAATATATAAATATTAAATTTGTAATTTAATTTCTTATATAGGATTTCTTAGATTTTCTATATTTCACATATTTTAGCAATATAAAATTATCTAATAAAGATAAATGAATACACTAGCAATAGTTCAAGACCCAAAATATTCCATTGAGATTTCAAGACACGATTCTTGCTAGATTGTATCCACCTAACACAATGCATCTATTTATCTTGTGAATTAAGTGACCTATACAAAAAAGAGAATATATGGAAGATGCAACTGCAATACAAAATCCATTTTACTAGTATTTGAGAATCTATTACTATTTAGGGACAGAAAAATGTGGAGAAGAAAATATGAGCAACTCATTCAGGTAATCAACACTACAAACTTTGAATGAAATAAAAGTACAAAATCACCACTGCAATTAAATTACACTGAAACTTGAAAAATAATACAAATGAACTATACAAGTACCTTGATATTGTCATTTCTATTCCCTATCAACCAAACGTTTCTGTGTTTATGTCATCTGATGGCCATATGACGATTTTCATTAGTCATTCACATATCAACTACAAGTTCTCATCTGAGATTTGTTGATACATCTTCACATGATCACATTTCTGAAAGTAAAAAGGACTAGATTTACACTTAATTCCAAAAATACATGCTGAAAAATGAGAATGAAAAACAGCATTTATATGACTTTCCTTGACCCATTTACCATATAAATGAAAGATCACCCTTTCTGAAAGATCTTTCTTTTTCTATCAGTGTTAACAAACTAGGTTATCCACTAAAATACATGATTGGCTATTGCATTCAGAGAATTCAAAGTTATAGAAGCAATAATTACCTTCCCGAGTAGCACAGGTAACACATTGCAAACTAAACTTCATAGAAAATAAAACTTTGAAGCAATTGTATATTGTTATTGGAAAAATACAGACCATGACCAGTTAATCTAGGAATATAATTTAATCAACACATTGGAGTTGAAACTCTGATAATTTTGACTGCATGTTCTTCCTATGAAAAATGTTCTCTACTCTATCCTACATTATTTCTCATGAAGCAGATCATACAAGAGAAGTTGCATCTCATTTCATCAATCAGAACAATCACCAAAAACAATGTCAGGGAAAAAATAGTGAAGAATACATTTACTATGACGAATATCAATCATAAAGATGATTTCTTGTTCTTACTTCAAACCATCCAAAACTGAAATCAAAATAGAGAAACTTCAGAAAAAGAAATTAAAAAGAGAAAGAATAAGAACAAATCAGAAAACCAAGCCTCTAGCATTCGCGCTTGTGCGCCCTTGCCAGCCTGGCGTCCGTGCCCGCGGTGGTGGTGTGCAGGGAGCTGCTCACTGAGGGAGAGGCGGGGGAGCAATCTGCTCGCGGTGGGAGACATGGACGAGGATCAGCTAGTAGGGGGTGTGGACGCAGATTTGCTTGCGACGGGGCAGGAGCAAGGGGAGCGAGGGAGCGGGGGAGCGACGACACCCTTGCTTGCCTAGCACTTTCCCTCACACTGACCTCTGGCGTCCGCACCCACGCGCTTGCTCGCCCTCACCAACCTAGAGCCCACGCTTGCCTCTGGTGTCCTCACCCTCATGGGGGAGCGGGGGAGAGATGGTGCGACAGCGTGGGGGAGCAGCAAAGCAACAACGCGAGGTTAGGTGGAGCAACAGTGAGAGAAGAGAAGATAAAGGTAAAAATGGATTTGGTTGAAAGTTGGAGAGTAGTAGTTATTAAAATTTCGGGGGATTTTTTATAAATATGACTAATTCAGGGTGTTGTAGGTAAATATTCAAAAGTTATATACAAAATAAATAATACATTTTTAGGGGTTTAGTTGTAAAATACAGAGGGTAAAAGTAAAATTTTTGGAAAAAAAATTTATTAAATAAAAAATTGGGGGTAGTAGGTAATAAATTTGAAAAGGAGAGGGGTGTAGCTAATTATCGAAATCTCGGGGCTTTTTGGTAAATAAGGAAAATTTTAGAGGGGTGTAAGTAAATATCTCTTAATTTTATTTTGAAAATAAATAGGATTAGATTAAGGATAAAGTTTTATGCAAAAAATTTGTGATTGGCATGTAATTAATTGAGATTTATTTTTTTTAATGTGAAAATTTAGATTTTGTACCTTCAAATGATGAATTTTAGGGAATTATTTATAAATTTTTTTCAAAAAATTAGTACTAAAATATAATTTCATAAGTTTTAAGTTTTTTTTGTAAAATAGATTTATTTGTAGAATTTTAAAATTTTCAGGATCTTTTTTTAATAAAATTTAGACTTGTTTGTAAATATAAATTTTTAAGAGTTTATTTGTAAATTTTCTAAAAATATTGGGCCAAAATATGATTTTGTGAGCTCTAGAGGCTTTTTAGCAAAAACAATATATTTGTAAAAATTCTAAAATTTTTAGAATGTTTTAATAAAATTTAGACTTGTTTATTAACAAAAATTTTTAAGGAGTTTATTTGCAAAAATCAAAAATTTCAAGGATTTATTTGTGAAACTTAGAAATTTCAAGGATTTATTTGTGAATATAAATTTTTGATGGTCTTATTCTTAAATTCTAGATTTTAGGGGATCAATTTAAAATTTTAGAACTTTCAAGAATCTTTTCATGAAATTTTTATTTTAGGAACTTATTCACAAGAAAAGTCTAGTCAGTGCGTCACTTTGCAAAAATTTTATAATTTTTATTTTAACCTAGATATTTGATGAATTTTGGATCTGATTTTGATTTAAATATTTGGTCCAATCAACTTGCTTTGATTTAAGTTTAACTTTTTCAATAATTCAAATCCAAATCAAATCTAATTTTCGATCAAATTTGATGGCAATTTCGATCCAATTGAGGCTAATATTTAAATCCCAATCCAGTGATATTTAATTCTATATTTTAACTAAATTTTGATTAAATTTGATTTTTTAGTCAAAATTGACTCAAACAAAAAGTTCAAAAAAAAAAGAATTTTATTGAATTCTGAACTCAAACTAATACAAAAATTCTTTCATTTGGAAAAAGAAAATACAATAAAGATTTGAAAAACTCTACCAGTTCTCCTAGCCCCTGAACACCTACTTTGGTCTTTCTCACTTTCGCTACCTTGGCCTCTCTCCAAATAGGTTCCTCATACTTCCACTTGAGGTGTTGAACCGTCAAGTAATTATAAATTTTGATTCAAAGATCATCAGGCTGAAACTCACAGTCATGGTGAGTTTGGTTTATCATGCCCCAACAGATGAGGTACCCTTTTGAGAAAGAGATGGTTAAGAGTTTTCATGTTCTTGAAGATATCGTAACTAGCCTTGTACTCTAAGACAGCTTCTTACAAGTGTGCAGAGTTTGTGACACCCAAGGAGCATCACCTTGCTGCTTCAAATGTTTGTTCATGAATGAGATTTGAGAGTCCTTGCAGTGTCATATATGATGGTTTGGTCAAACCAAAATGAGAGGTTCGTATTAGAATCATCAAGAACAGAATAAGAAGGTTAAGAGTTGAAACTCACTTGAAGTCGAAGATAAGATGGTTGCTGGAGTTTTTGAGGATCAAACCATCGCTGGACTAGAGTTAGCTCCTACAATGGATGGACAGATAGCAGGCTCCCAGACCTCTTTCAATGCAAATGCAGAGCTAGATCTAAATTGATCTTGGCCCCTAATGGTCGACGTTGAGGCAACACGAGGGGACAAGAACTTCTTTGCGACTAGGGCTGTCGGCTCTGAAATGTCAAAAGAAGTCAAAGTTTGCTTTGTAAAAGGGACTATCTCTTCCTTCAAAGTAGGAGATCCCTTCCCAGAGCCAGAAGGAGTAGAAGAAAATATCATTCGAGAACATACTTGTTAATGAAAGACAAATATGCAAAGAGAAGAAAAGTGAGGGTTTGCGAAAGTAGAAGGGAAGGGACGCAGAATCCTTTATATAAGTTTCTTTCCATTGTCTAATCACCTCCACATAGCCTAATCTGGACCATTGAAGTCCAAGGGGCAAGAATCTTAAAATTCTTACTTACATCCCGGTGACACATGTATTCCATCTAATTGAGAATGGCTTTGGGGTGAAGAATTATGAGGCATGCAAAATGCTGCCTCGATGAGTAAGCGAACAACTCTAGACCGTCACCTCAAGAAGGGATGAAACCTTAATAATTATGCGTGATTCAACAAAATGATGTCTTGCTTTCCCAAGCATAGCAGTGGTTGACACTTCGTATCATAGAACATTGGATGAAATCTGGGCAATTTAATTGCCCTCTTTTTTTCGAACCAAATTTTTGAACCTTAGAGGATACGAGATGAGGATCTAAATGAGTTGTCGAGCCATCACTAGCATGAAATACTAGGGTACATGCCTCGAAAATCGGCACACGCATGATGAGAAAATGTCATCCCACATCTATAGGAGGTGATGGCTTGTTTTTTGAGGAATTATTGAGTATCCCAAGAGAGCAATTAACTCTTATTGGTAATCTTGAACACCAAATCTCGAAAGCTCAGTGTCCAAGCTCGGGAGGCATTGATTACACATCAATGTAAATCAGCCTACTCCAAAAATCAATAAGAGCCAAAACCTAAACTAAGTTGCGAACTAATGCATTAGAGGTAAAAAGTCGTCTTGAGACCAAGATACGAAGAGCTCTTGATGCACAGCTATGAATAGTCCTCTAGGGTTTCAAGACTAGCAGGGCAAGTGAGCAGAAGGGGAGGAAGAAGAAGAAGAATTAGGGTTTGGTGATTGACAATTTAGTAAGGCTTTCTTCTTCTCTTCCTAGAGGCCTTCTCTTCTTCTTCGGTGGCCTTTCTTTGTTCCATGACCTAGAAAGAAGAAGAAAAAGAAGAAAAGGTCTTCTCTTCTTCTTTTTAAGGCTTTCTTCTTCTCTTCCTAGAGGTCTTTTCTTCTTCTTTGGTGGCCAAGAAGAAGAAGAAGAAGAAGAAGAAGAAGAAGGTGGTGGTTGTGTTAAAGGTTCAGGGTGCCTGCAGCTCATGCCCAAACTCGACGATGACGTTGAAGGTGGGGATTGAAACCCGCTTGCGAGATAAGATAGCAGAGATTATGATGGTCAAACAAATCCTTGACACGGAAACTGGGCTCGAACTCAACGAAGAAAACATTGAAAAGGCAATATGTGCTCTTTATCGGTACAATTTGTCTTACAAGAAGTTCATTGATCTTGGTATGCTATTTGTAATCCATCAAGTTCTTGCAGAGATAAGGCCTTATCTTACAAGCAAGCACAGGAGGGGTGCTTGAGCTTGATCAGATCAATGACTGTTGTGCAGGTCTAGCTCACCGGCCCAGCAGTCGGAGCGGTGACAGTTCGCATTGCGCTAACGCAGAAATTGAGAGAAAAATACCTGCAATGGTTGCTGTTCAACTTATAGAGTAGCAGAATATCATTGAAAGATTTGGTTCAGAATTTACAGATGTATTTATGTATTGTGTTTTGTGATGGCCAAGAAGAGGAACACAAATCCAACACGTGAACTGATTGACATTTTTTTATTCCATGGTTCCATGTTACCAAATATATATTTTTTTTCTGGTTTAGTGACAAATCACATGATCAAATGGCGGACATGTTCTAGAAAACGAAAGCCCACCATGTGCATAGACTTGGGACTCGGAGAGGCGGCCGGCCGCTAGCGCCAAGCCGATGGCCCGGCGAGCTTGAGTGTTGGTTTTTGCTTGGACGGACAAAAGCGCCGCGAAAAAGGAATGTCTTTTTGGGCAGACAGCCCCGTGTCCGATGAACCTACGATGCTTCAGATTTTGCAACTTTAAAGAGCACACTCCAAAGGATAAATCATGGGCACGGCTTTAATGGCAAGCAGCTAACTTCGTGGGCAATGGGCCCGCCCGCTTGTTTCTGAGCGTGCGTCACGTACGATGCATGTGAAAGCTATCCAATGGGAGTTCGCTACCTAATTTTTTAAAATTTTTTAATCAAATGATTTTTATTTAATTTTACTTCAGACAATCGATTTATAATTATTAGATAATAAATATGATAAAATTGAATTTTTAATTTTTAATTTTATAAAATCAGACAATCAATTTTCTATAAAAATTAAAATAAAATAAGCTATTATTTATATTAATTTAATAGTTATTTAAACGAAATCAAATGAGAAAAATCTGAACTTTGCATATTAATTTTAATTAATAAAATCGAATTAAAATAACATATTTTTTAAATAATTTAATTGATATAATTTTTAAAAAAATTATAATATAAAATAAGTTTTTTTTACTAATAATAATAAAATAAGTAAATTTTAGTAATTTCACAACAAAACAGATGACTTCTTGCTAAAATATTTTTAAACATGATTTAGTCATAGTAAGATTCCAAACTAACATAGCAACTTCATTGAAAGGAAAGCAACAGCTAAATATTCAAATAAAAATTTTGGGGTGGTTTCTATATCGAAGAATAAATATATTTTGTGCAGTCAAATTCAATTTGTCATCGGAGAAAAATAGACATGATAGGACTAGTAAACGGACCTAATTTGGACAGATTTGGACGAACTCAAAGTCGATCCGCATGGGTTTAAGACAAATTGAGTCCGTTGAGACCCGTTAACTTTAATTTTAATTCTATTTAGTTTTTAACCCATTAAATATATACTAAGCCCATTAAAACTCATCAACATGTATATATATATTCATTATTTTTAATGATATTCTAAAATAATATCTAAAAATAAATTAACATATATCATTAATAAAGTGGAGCGTAAACAAATTTTTAATGACTATAAAAAGCCTCCAATAATTTTTTAAAATAAATTTAAAATTCAATGAATCATTCATTCAAATTTATTAATTATTTGAAATAAATTTAAAATGAGTTTTTTTTAGTGAATTCCATGGTGAAATCAATATTAACATTTCTAAAAATGACTATCGAATAGCTGTGCTTGTGGTTTCACCGTGCTTTTGGTTTAATTTTGATCGAATTGTTTGGACGTCATACATACGAATTGTCTGATTTTAAAGATATTACAAAACAAAAAACGTGCAATCATTTGGGAAATAAAGGCCGTACTTTTCCCACGTCATCAAAGCATTTCCAAATTCGGAAATAGTTTTCCAAACTTCTCGGCGAAAAAAATAGTTTTCTAAACTTCTCTCACAAATTTTCATTTCTTAAAAAACTCTTGTTAAATTTTTAAATGTTCAGTTACTCTATACCAATATATTTTACTTTATTATTATACTCACAATAATATTATAATAGCTATTTTTATTTTTATATAATATATTATATATGTATATCATTAAAATCAAATATATATAATTAAAAATAAATAATTATGATTAAAATCAATCAGATGTTAATAGAACTAAACAGCTACAATAAAAAAAACATATAATTATAACAATTTAGTTCTAATCATATCTATTTAGTTCTGCTCGTAATCTATTTAAATACAAAAATCAAGTATTAAACTGCACAAAATATATGTGATCAAGTATAAAGATCATGTCATTTTTTGGATTTTTTGGTAACTTAAGAAATTCTTAGAAAATTATTGAGAATTTGAAAAGCCACAGAGAGTTTTGAAGGATTTGATAATTTTTGAGGGTATTATAGGAAATTTTTCCAAAAAATATTTATATAAACTATTAAACTTATAAATAACTTTTCATAAATTAAAAGGTATAAATAAATTTTTCTTAATTCAACGTCATTGTCAAAAAAAAATTATTGTTCGAGTACTAAATTAATTTTTTTAACTAAGATTATGAAAAAATCAAAATACTCTCATATAAAATATAGATATCTTGCATCTATTTTTTTGCAAATTGTCAAAATTGTATATTATTGTATCTGCTTCATTTTGATTGAGTAGTAGAATCCTTCTATTCTGCTTGAGCTAGTTTAGATTTGCAAAAAACTAAAAAAATTGTTCATACGATGATTACTAGAGAAAAATACTCAAAACACTCCAATTAGCTCTTGGACCTTTCAATAGAGTAACAACTTATGAGAGAGTCATCTTGTATAATGGGAGGAGGAGATGGCACATGAGCATTTGAGTTTCTTGGCTTGTTTTCTCATATTGTTTTAGAGTAACTTGATTCCGTCTCTAAAGATAACTCCACCAGTATTACTGGACAAGTTAGTCTAAAGTATTTGTGGGAATTTGCTTAGTATTTCGTATCGTGGCTTAATCGATTTTGTCGAGTAACGAAAGGTAAAAAGGAGATAGAGTAGGAGTAATTATTCCTAGAAGTCTATTAGATGAAATGTCATGGAAGATAGTTGCCACGAGTGTTGAGAATATGTAAGAGGTAAAAAATTATTGTATTACCCGTTGTGAGTGATAGGTGCCACCACAACAAGATCATGTAACGGACCTCATAATCTCAAAAGCAATGGAGTGCCTCCAGCGTGTGTGTGTAAGGGCAGCACACATACAAGCAAACAACCAGCTGTGGTGGCCGGTGCCACTACGAGGAGTATCATGCGAGGGAGCGCATGATCATGCGAGGCGACGGACTGCCTCCAACATATGTGTGCGCGGGCAGCACACATAGCAGCAAGTGACGGAGTCACGATATGTTCGGATAGAGATCCGAACAGCCCAAACAGTCCTGCAGAGCAAGCTGCGGGACCGGTTGGCTAAAGTGAGCTGCAGGAGCATGTGAACAGCCTGAACACTTGGCGTCACAGGCTGAAGACACGTGGCTGCAGGCTGGAGAATCAGGGCTACAACTGTCAAGGGACACGTGGCCAGTAAAGAGGCAATTGAGGGCTCGTGGGACAGGTGGCAGCAGCTCAGAGAGTCAACTAACTGCCAAGAGAATATTGTGGAGCATGTTTTCCATGACCTGCAGCAGTTGAACTGCAGGGAGAATAATGTGGAACATGTTCTCCATGATCTCCAGCAGTTACTCACAGCCAAATATATGTACTATAAATAGACTAGGTGATCTATTGAGCTGGGGACACACACAGGTAAAGAGACTTGTAGTGTCACTCCGTATTAAGAGTTGTATTTCCTTTTATGTGAGCAATAAAAGGTTGGCAAGGTTGTTGTACTTCTCTTCTTCTCTATACTCTTGTGGGCTTGTGCGAGTTTGGCGGGCTGAGGTGGGCGAACCTTGGTGCCATCACGGGCAAATTTTCAGGGTAGAAGTTTGGCCGGTGTGACAAGTGGTATCAGAGCCCGGTTTGGTAAGAAACGGGTTCAGCGGAAGCCAAGATCAACAAAAGCCATGGTGACGCAAGTGGAGCTTCGGGGTCGGTTGATTCACATCGAGGAGATGCTAGGGAATCCTCCAACCGAAGATGCGGGCAGCTTATGGGCGCAGTTGGCTTGGCAAGAGAGGCAAAATACTGCTCTCAAGGAGGCCCTTGCAAGTGAGGTAAAAGATGCGGAGGAAAGGTATGCTGCGATCATGGACTCCATGAGATCAAGTCTAAAGTCCTTGGAGCAGGACTTGATGGTGGTAAAGAGAGCGGTGGCAAACTCCATTGTTGAAGGCGGAGCTCCTTCAAAGGTAAGAGTTCCAGAACCCCATTCCTTTTATGGGATATGGAGCAGTACTTCAAGGCTGCTCACATTCCGAAACGGGAGAAAGTCACCATCACCAGCATGTACTTGAGTGGAGATGCCAAATTATGATGGCGTACCAGAGCATCGGAGAATGCTCGAGCTAGGAGAGCTCAGCTGGAGGATTGGGAGATCCTCAAGAAGGAACTAAAAGAGCAGTTCCTTCCGTGCAACACAGGATGGGTTACGCGAGAATCCCTAAAGAAACTGCGGCATTCGGGGACCATAAGGGAGTATGTGAGGGAATTTCGCTCCCTCATGCTCGACATCACCAACATGTCTGAGGAGGACAAGTTGTACAACTTTCTTTCTGGCTTGCAGCTGTGGGCTCAAGCTGAACTCCGACGGCAAAGAGTGAGGGATCTTTCTTCGGCCATTACTTCTGCAGAAGGCTTGGTGGATTTCAAGCTGACAACAACCACCAAAATGATCACAGAGGGAAGGAAGATGGGGCATGCACATAAGGATGGCAAGAAGCTCGAGGGAAAGGGTAAGAAGGTTGCGGAACCGAGCCAGTCCAAGTTGCAGCCCACCAATAGAGAGCAGGGCTGTTTTATATGCAATGGTCCTCATCGGGCAAGAGAATGTCCAAGGAGGGAAAAGCTATCTGCTCTAACTCTCAGGGAATCTGAGGAAGAAGGACGTGATGTGGCGGCAACACCACGCATGAATCCATTGCAGCTACTCAACTCAATGACGACAGAAAGGCAACCGCCTTGCAAAGGGTTGATGTATGCATTGGTGCTACTAAATGGGAGGCCTGTTTTGGCTATGCTGGACATAGGAGCGACCAGCAACTTCTTCTCCCATAAATTGGTAAGTGAATTTGGTTTGCAGGTGCAACCAAGTTCATGGAAAGTGAAGGCGATAAACTCTGGGCCAACTCCGATTCATGGAATGGCCAGCGCAACCCTCAAAGTTGGAGCTTGGGAGGGAGAGATCGGTGTGACAGTCTCGGCGCTCGATGAGTTTGAGTTTATCTTGGGGATAGACTTCTTCGTCCAAGCTAAGGCTAGCTTGGTGCCTCACTTATCAAGTATGCTGATTTCTGTGGAGGAATCATCATGCTTTATACAGGCAGAGTATGGAGGAAAAACTGTAGCAGTGGGTATGCAGTCTCCCCAATAGCTGAAAGCAGGTCTCAAGAGGGGCGAGACCACCTATGTTGTAGCACTGATTGAGATACAACCGGATCAGGTCGTGGAGGTACCTAATGATGTTGCAACTATCCTGGTGGATTACGCAGACATAATGCCACCAAAACTGCCCAACGAACTTCCCCCTCAGAGGGCCATTGACCACAAGATTGAGCTAGAGCCAGGTGCTAAACCTCCAGCTTAGGCCCCTTATCGATTGGCAAATGCAGAGCTTTTGGAGCTGAGGAAGCAACTCAACGAACTGTTGGATGCGGGACTGATCCAACCGTTGAAAGCCTCGTATGGTGCCCCGGTGTTGTTTCAGCGAAAACAAGATGGTTCACTTTGGATGTGCGTGGACTATCGGGTACTAAACAAGGTGACTATCAAGAACAAGTACCCAATGCCGAATGCAGGTGACTTGTTCGATCGATTGGCCAAGGCGACATACTTCGCCAAGTTGGACTTGTGATTGGGGTATTGGCAAGTCTGAATTGCTGAGGGAGATGAGTCAAAGACGACATGTGTCATGAGGTATGACTCATTTGAGTTCCTAGTCATGCCTTTTGGATTGACAAATGCTCCAGCAACCTTTTGCAACTTGATGAATGAAGTCTTATACGAGTTCTTGGATCGATTTGTGGTGGTATACTTGGATGACATTGTCATCTACTCGGAGACGTTGGCGGACCACGTCGACCACCTCAGAAAGGTATTCTCTCAGCTTAGAGAATACAAGCTCTTCGTCAAGAAGGAGAAGTGCGAGTCCTGTCAGAAGGAAATCAGGTTCCTTGGGAACAAGGTGAGCAAGGGACAGATACAAATGGATGAGAGGAAGGTTCAGGCAATCATCAATTAGGCAGCCCCAACAAAGGTATCAGATCTTCATTCTTTCCTTGGTTTGGCTAACTACTATAGAAGATTCATTCAGGGTTATTCAAGGAAAGTGAATCCCCTGACTGACTTGCTAAGGAAGGATCGAAAATGGGCATGGATGAACTCATGCCAAGCAGCGTTTGACCAGTTGAAGGCAGCAGTGTCAACAGAACCAGTGCTGCGATTGCCTAACTTCGAGCTTCCATTCGAGGTACATACTAATGCCTCAGATTGTGCTCTTGGGGGAGTTCTTGTTCAGGAAGGACACCCAGTGGCATTTGAGAGCCGCAAGCTCAAGGATGCGGAGCAATGCTACACCACACATGAGAAGGAAATGATAGCAGTGGTGCACTGCTTGGACAACTAGAGGCATTATCTATTGGGAATGAAGTTCAGGGTTGTGACGGACAATGTTGCAAACACCTACTTCAAGACCCAAAAGAAATTGACCCCCAAATAAGCTCGGTGGCAGGAGTTCTTGGCCGAGTTTGATTTCATGTGGGAGCACAAGCCTGGATGACAGAACCAAGTGGCGGATGCATTGAGTCGAAGGAAGGTGCAATGCTACGTAGCTACGTTGTCCACAGTGCAGTCAACCCTACTGGAGAGGGTTAAAGAGAAAGCCGACACAGACCCAGAATACGTTCAACTCAGGAGAGAGGTACGTGAAGGGGTAATTAAGCATTATTGGCTTGAAGATAACTTGTTGTATGCTAGAGGCAACAAGTTGTACATCCTGAAGGTGAGAGGGCTGAGGCGTGAGCTGCTGCAAGAGACTCATGATCCTCAATGGGCAGGACATCCTAGAGGGCAAAGGATGATGACACTCTTGTTCAGGTCATACTATTGGCCAAAAATGGGGGAAGACGTCAAGATGTTCGTCAAGACTTGTCTTGTGTGCCAGCTTGACAAGACGGAGAGGAAGAAGCAGGCAGGGCTGCTGCAACCCTTGCCTATTCCAGAGAAGCCGTGGCAGTCCATTTCCATGGACTTTGTTTCGGGCTTTCCCAAAGTGGATGGGATGAGCTCAGTGCTAGTCGTCGTCGACCAACTCTCAAAGTATGCGATGTTCATACCAACACCACACACATGTCCAGCAGAGGTAGCAGCTGTGCTATTCTACAAGCATGTGGTGAAGCACTTCGGTGTCCCGAAAGACATCGTGAGTGATCAAGACGCTCGATTCACGGGCAGGTTCTGGACCGCACTCTTTAACTCGATGGGTTCAGAGTTGAAGTTCTCTACGGCTAATCACCCACAAACGGATGGCCAAACAGAGCGCATCAATGCCTTGGTGGAGGAATACTTAAGGCATTATGTGACGGCCAGCCAACAGAATTGGTTGGAGTTGTTGGACACAGCCCAATTTTGTTATAACATCCACAGGTCGTCGGCTACAGGAATGAGTCCTGTAGAGCTTGTCATGGGATAGCAGCCTCTCACTCCTCTCGAGTTAGCTCAATCGACGGACCAAGGAAAGTGCCCTGCTGCATATCGCTTTGCCAAGGAGAAAGAGGAGCTAATAGAACAAGCTCGGGACAGCTTGCACAAGGCAGCAAAACGCATGAAGAGACATGCGGATGAATGAAGGCGTTCATTGGAGTTCCAGGTCAGGGACATGGTGCTGCTGAAACTCACTCCACAGATATGGAAAAAAATCAGCAGCTAGACCGTACATCGTGCGTTGGTACCAAGGTATGACAGCCCCTTCGAGGTGATGAAGAAAGTCGGGCAGATTGCTTACCGGTTGAAGCTACCCGACAAGCTGAAGGTACACCCAACGTTTCATGTAAGTTTTCTCAAACCTTTCAACAGGGACTTGCTTGGAGATAGACAGCAAGTAAGGAGAGCTCCACCAGTAGTTCGAAAGTAGTTCGACAAGGAGGTCGAGAAGATCCTTGCACACCGGACTATGGGGCAAAGCAAGAAGAATCAATGGACTGATTTTCTTATGAAGTGGAAAGGCAGCAGTGAGGCCGATGCCACGTGGGAGTGGGACTCTACACTATGGCAGTTCAAGAAACAAATCAAGGAGTACATGGACTTTACTCCGATGAGGACGTCGGACTCTCATGGTGGGAGTGGTTTGTCACACCCGTTGTGAGTGGTAGGTGCCACCACAACGAGATCATGTAATGGACCTCATGATCTCAGAAGTAATGGAGTGCCTCCAGCGTGTGTGTGCACGGGCAGCACACATACGAGCAAACAACTAGTTGTGGTGGTCGGTGCCACTACGAGGAGTATCATGCGAGGGAGCGCATGATCATGCGAGTCGACGAAGTGCCTCCAACATATTTGTGCACGAGCAGCACACATAGCAGCAAGTGACGGAGTCACGACATGTTCAGATGGAGACCCGAACAGCCCAAACAGTCCTGCAGAGCGAGCAGCGGGACAGGTTGGCTAAAGTGAGCTGCAGGAGCATGTGAGCAGCCTGAACACTTGGCGTCGCAGGCTGAAGACACGTGGTTACAGGCTGGAGAACCAGAGCTACAACTATCAAGGGACACGTGGCCAGCAAAGAGACAATTGAGAGCTCATGAGACAGGTGGCAGCAGCTTAGAGAGTCAACTAACTGCCAAGAGAACATTGTGGAGCATGTTCTCCATGGCCTCTAGCAGTTGAACTGCAGGGAGAACAATGTGGAACATATTCTCCATGATCTCTAGTAGTTACTCACAGCCAAATATGTGTACTATAAATAGACTAGAGGGTCTATTGGGCTGGGGACACACACAGGTAGAGAGACTTGTAGTGTCACTTCACATTAAGAGTTGTATTTCTTTTTATGTGAGCAATAAAAGGTTGAAAAGGTTACTGTACTTTTTTTCTCCTTTATACTCTTGTGGGCTTGTGCGAGTTTGGCGGACTGAGGTGGGCGAACTTTGGCGTCATTATGGGCAAAATTTCAGGGTAAAAGTTTGGCTGGTGTGACAACTATTATAGCCCAATCCATTTTTGAGTCTTGTTTGGCTAAGGTATGGGGAATGAACTTTGGGTGTCTTTAGATTTCAATTTTGACTCAAGTTATTTTTTGGTCAGGTTTAATTTTTAGATTTGGATCGATAGTATTTTTTCACGCATCATATATAACTTCTCTTAAACATAAAAAATAAATATAATTTTTTAAATTCATCATCACCGAAAAAGTCTTTATTGTCCAAATTATGAATTAATTTTTAACTAAAAATTATGAAAAGACCAAAATACTCATGATATTATTTATAGGAGTCCTACAATATGCGATGAGATATAAGTATTCACTCCGAACAAACTCCATCCCGTTCTAGTGTTTTCTCCGATAAAATTTTTGGTATTTTCTTCAGCGAAGATGTGTCAATTGGGCATCAGCGAGTGCAACAAATCTCTGATCCCCGGTTGCTCATACATGAAAATCAAATTAACCGAGTTAGTTTGGTTCACACAATAAATTAAGTTCAAAAGCTACAAAAAATCAAATATTTATATGGATGATGCTCCTCCATTGGCAAGATAGTTAGATTGTATAGTACATAGTGGAGCTATAGCGTCGTCCAATCATGGTGCACTAAGTTGATACATTAATAGTCTCGTCAGACTACTCATTGTTCGAGTTTCCAACACTCAAAATTGTTAGATGCATCTGTGCGACTTTGCTTTTTTAGGGTGTAATTTGCATCTTTGAGTTTTTCTTAAATTGTTGAATAAATAAATTTTAATCCACAAGTTTTTGTAAGTTTATTATTATTTGAATTATAAGTTTTAAAAATATTAGATAATTCGTAAAAATATGAGATGTAAGATCTTATTATTAGCATATTGTTGATAATTTTTTTTAAAAATAAGAAACTCCTTACAAAATTTCTTAAAAATATTCATGATATTTTTTATAGCCTCGATGTCATTAAAAAAGTATTCATAGAATATATTGTTATAATAAAAAGTTCGAATTGAAAGAGTTTTATATAATTTAATCTACAATTAAAAGAGTTATGCATAATTTTCTAATTTATAAAAAATTATTTCTAAGTTAGAGGAGATATATGAGATAACAAAAACCCAAAAAATAGAAATAATCACTAAAATTATTAAGAAAATTATAAAATAATAATATTAATAAATAAAAAAACGGAGGGACAGGCATTGCGCGTAATGAAGTGGGCCCACGCAGGACCGTAGTAGATTGGCGAATTGTATTAGTCACGGGGGACCCGGCGGCTGGACAAGTAGACAGCGAATCTTTTCCCTCTTTTAATAATAAAAAAAATTATTATTATTATGCGAGCCTTCGGTTTCTAATATTGATATCCAAAATTGAATAAAAAAGGTAAAAATTAATTGAAACTTGGGGACAAACTAATGAGTTCGCGGTGGATTGGGTGGAAACAAATGGAGCCGTCAATGGTCCAAAAATTTATTGAACTGACAAACTGAATCTATTAAATTTTATCTAAAATTTATTTAAAATATTTAATTGGCTTTAATAGACAGTCTATTAATTTTAATTTATTTTAAAAATTTTATTAAAAATTTGTTAGGGGTTCATTTAGACATTATTTTAGTAATAAAATATTTCTAAATATTATTAGAAATAATAAATATAGATATTGATGAAATTTAACGAATTTAATAGATTCTAATGGACATAATATATATTTAAAGGATCAAATTTTAAACGAATTTAATATAAAAATTAGTAAATTTTAATAAATTTCAACTAGCCTCAGGGTTTGTTCGAATAATTCTCAATTTCAAATTAAGAAATTAGTCAATTCTATCAATTTCGAGAAATTGAGTAAATTATTAAAATTATCTAATTCCTGTGTTTAGATGAGTATTTTTTGGATGGAATTAGAAATTGGTTAATTCTATCATTTTTTTTTAAAATACAGTAAATTTAATATTAAATTTGGTACGAAATAAAAAAATGTAAATATAATTTATAAACACAATATAAATATTTTAAAAATTAATACTTTATTTTATAAATAAATAAAATAAAAATAATATATTAATATTAGAAAATTCTAAGTTAATTAAAAATTAATATAAATTTAAAAATGACCCAAAAATAAAGAATTCTATAATTATAATACAATTAATTTAGGATTTATTTAATATATTTTTATTAAATAGTTTAATAAACATAAAAGACATATATATTAAATTTAGTACAAAAAATAAAAAAATTTACAAACATAATATATATACTATTTTTTTAAAAAATAAATACTTTATTATTTCAACTATATTTTAAAGTTTAAATTTTACTTAGATGACATTTTTTATGATCATTATGTGATGATCACGATGCTAATTTCATAGCAAACGACAGTAAAATGATTTAAATTTTTTTTAGGAAAATGATATAAACCCATTTATTAACAAAAGAAATGCACAAATACTAGTTTTAAAAAAGGAATAGGATGTGCCACGAGACACTTGTCCCGTTCCGCGAATCAAAATACTAGTTCAAAACTGTATAATGCCTCTAATGAATGCTGAAGCGCTAATAAACAAATTAAAAAAAAATATATATATAACCAGTTCCACCATCGCTTCAATTATTTTAATCGCTAAATCCGGTCTTATTTTATTGTAATTAATATTATATTTTGATTCTGATCAGCGGCAACGTGGCGAATAATGACCGCACCATCTTAAAAAATTGCTTATCCAATCTACCTGGATCGTTAATTTATTCGAAACGCCCTTTTGTATTTGTGCCACGGCTTTGGATCTTGTGATCTTTGTCTATTACAAAATGGAATTTCACATAAACACCCCTCAGATTTTATACTAATTATATTTCATTCTCTTTTAATTTAATTACGTTTTCGTGATTATTAATCGCCTCATATGCAAGTAACTGAACTCGCACTTGGATTGGCACGAGTAACATGATCAATTTATGTTAATTATAAAATTAGCTGCATTAGTATTTATTAACGGAGTTAAACTTGTTATCGGTTTTGAATCAATTGATTTCTTAAAATTTGATCCGTTAGGCCGATTCATGACATTCGATCAATAAGATGAAAACACGGCGAGAAAAACTATTAGTATCGTTTTTGAAAAAAAAAAATAATAATAATAAAATTTAAACGTTCAGAGCTATGTAAAAGAAAAAAAAAATTCTCTATTTATATCCAAATGGATTGTACTTATTAAGAATCACATTTCTAATTTTTTAAGAGATTTGACATGATTATTTTTTTGAAATATAATTACTTTATCGTGAGAGATTTTTCTGAATTTGATTTTCGATGGATTTATTGGATATTAACTAAATAGATTATAGAATTCACTACATCATCAATATTCAAATTCTTTTTAACTAATTTGAATTTTTTTCTTAACGTAAATTTTTATTTATATATTTTTACAATGCATATTTAGTTGGATATCAATTTTAAATAAATTGTATTTTTAATAACAATATGCTCAAATAATAAATACCTCTGATTATTCATATAAATACTAACACATCCGAACACTTTACAATCTATTTGACCTAAAAATTGTGATTAATTCACTACTCACAACTAATCTCTAATAAGTCTGATTTCACACTACTCATAATTCACTACTTTTCATTATGTTGCAAATAATGCCTAAAGTTTAATTTAAAGTTTAAAAATAACGCATTATCATGATAATCATTATTAAAGATTATAATATAATTTTTTTTATTACGTATTTGGATGTGAATATGATTAGTAAAACAAATTAAAAATATATCCCAATTAGAAAAAAGTGAGTTAGGTGTGTAGAATCTAATACTATTCTTTGATGCATAATTCATGAATAAATATGATATAAAATGTATAAAATAAAATTTCATACCTTAGAACCCGAAAATTTGATTGAATAAATTCTAAAATCTTTTCCTATGATTATGAGCTGATCCACCTTGAATTTTTATCTTTTTTTGATGAGGAAGAATCGAAAAGGAGAAACAATCAAAATTTCTTTTCGATTAGGGCTTAAGAGGATTTACAGGAGAAAAAACAAGAACCAGAAAAAGAGCAAGGGCAAGAGCCAAGGGAATAAATTTTCTCTCTATACTCTCTTTTATCTTTCTCCACCTAACTATCTATTCTTAGTTAACTAGGGAGAAAATTTTTTTCACTCCCCATATTTTTTTCAACACCTTAATAGTATATTTGCAAAAAAAACTCTCTCAAGAATTTTACAATTACAAATAAACCCAAAATCTTTATCCTCCTTTAACTAGACAATCTTAAGATGAGACTAGATACTAAATATATAATAAAATATTCTAACCCATTATAGAATATCCAATTAAGCATATAAATAAAATTTGGCTTCGTCTATATTGCCACCTATTATCATCTAAATATTTAATCAGACAATCAAATTAGAGCCACTAACTACGTTTTTAAATTGTCTGATGTGAATTGCATAATTAAATTTATTTAAAAAATAAAATAATAAACAGTTTATAAGGCTGCATGATTAATAATCCTCTACTTGACCTATAAATTTGTTTATTCATATATACATAGATGTATACCCAAAAAAATAATTTTTTTAAGAAATCAATTTTCAAATGGGATCCCAATTGTGCAATTCAAAGACAATGGATTATATCACTATTTCTCATCAATCCCCATATATGTCCAATCATGAATGAATATATACTAATGGTATACTAACCATTTGCATGTCAAAATAAATAGAGTATTGTATCAATTGAGTGAAATACTATTAAAATATAAACATAAACAATGTGCTTGTGGAATAAGACATACAATAATATATAAAAGTAATGAGAATGCTCATTTTTTTTCATTGACGGTCTACTCACTTTATACTTCTCTGAGGAACATGTAATTTAGATGTATAGATCTTACTAAGGACATCCTACAAGTACTAATGTACATTATTTTAGTGAGAGGCATAAAACAAATATAATGTCTAGTCATACCATCACCTTAAGTATTTTAGAAATCACTTATACATGATTACTAGGTCCTCATATAGATTATCAACACCAACCGACCTAGTGACTCACAATATTTTCAAGGATTCCATCTTTCACATCAAAAGATTGAAAATAAACTCACTAATAGAATCATTTTAAATAGAAAGACTAACATTTTACTGATAAGTAGAATATAAACAAATATATTGTATGTAATCATCAAAGCATAATATCATCTCTATAAACTATCTTCATACAATTGACATGCTCTTTAAATATCTTCGCTATAAGTCCTTTCATCATTGGGCGAGCCAAATTATATGCAGAAGAAACTCGTGAAATAATAATATCCATTTTCTAAATTTTCCATGAATATAATAAAATTATAGCTCAATATGTTTTGTTTTGAAATGACATCTAGCATATTTAGTGAGAGATATAATTACACCATTATTACAAATTATCTACATTGACCTGTCAACATAATCAACTATCATGAGATCATAAAGAAAATATTTTAACTACATAATATATTTACTGGCTTTATAATAGGCTATATACTCTGTCTCCATAGTTGACAAAGTAGTGATACTATATTTCATACTACGCCATAAATCCCCTCTGTCAAAGTTAACACATAATTAAATGTTGATTTCAAACTATCATCACATTCTTTACAATTAGAGTTTATGTATCCAAGAATATTTAATGATTTGTGACCATCAAACAGAAGCATATAGTTTTGAGTCTTCTTTAAATAGCAAAATACCTTTTTAACTACTCTCCAACGAAGCATTTCTAAATTATTCTGATATTTGCCAAAAAGTCTTATAACGAAAGAAATATCTATACGAGTATAGATCATCAAATACATCAAACTGCCAATAGCTGACACATAAGAAATTTTCTGTATCTCTCGTCTTTCAATCTTATTTTGAGGATATTGTTGAAGATTAAGTTTATTATCTTTGACTATAGGTAATTCTCTATACTTGCAATTATCCATACCAGATCTTTCAAGAATTTTAGCAATATATATCTCTTGAAAAAGCTCAAGTAATTAATATTTTCTGTCTCTATATATTTTAATACTCAAGACATATGAAGTATTTTGAAGATTCTTTATCTCAAAAATTGTAGATAACATCTCTTCAGTCCCTTTGAGGGAATTTAATTCGTTACCAACTAATAATATATCATCAACATAAAACTAAGTATTTGACCTTTATCCATACTAACATTCAGGTATAACAGTTATTAGCCACATTCTCCTGAAAGCCAAACTTTATAATTGTCTCATGAAATTTGAAATATCACTATCAAGATGCTTGTTTCAAACTATAAATAGATTTATGCAATCTATAGACTTTTGCTTCATCATCTTTTCTGATGAACCCTTCGAGCTGAATCATATAAATTTCTTCTTCAAGAACTCTATTTAGAAATGTGTTTTAACATCCATTTGGATAAGTTCATAATCATAATGTACAGCTAATGTCATAAAAATTCTAAATGAATCTTTCCTAGAAACTGAAGAAAAAGTTTCATCATAGTCAATTAATTCTTTTTGAGTATAACTTTTAGCAACTAACCTTACTTTGTACTTGTAAACCTCACCATTGGCTTTTAATTTTGTCTTATAAACTCATTTATAGCCAATTGTTTTACAGTTCTTAGGAGCTTACCAAGAGATCAAATATCATTTTTTTGCATAGATTTTATTTCTTCAATTATTGCATTCATTCATAATTTTACATTATCACTATTCATGACCTTTGAAAAATTTAATAAATTATTATTCTCTGTAATTGATAACATAGGTACCTCTTCTGTATCATTTAAATTTTGAGTATGTATATCTCCAATTTTCTCTAAATATGTAATATAGTTATTAGATATAATTGACTTATGAATTCTAATAAGTCTTTTATTCAACTAACTTAGCACAATCATTGATGCTTTATTTTGTTCAACTTTATCTGACTCATTTTCAAACTCAATTCTTTTTCTCTTATTTCTTATCACAGATTTTTTTGTTCAATAAATTTGATATCCTCACTTTCAAATATAGAATCTTGAACTGGATTGTATAATATGTAATCTTTAGACCTTTCAGAAAAACTAATAAATTTATAACTCAAATTGCGAGTTGACGTTTTTGGTATATTAGATTCAGCAACTCTAGCTTCTGTATCACAATATCATATTCTAAGATGATTTATATTAGATTTTCTGCCAAGCCATAATTCAAAAGAAGTTTTAGAAACTGACTTAGATGGTACTCTATTTTAAATATATGTAGCCATTTTTAGTACTTCACCTCATAAAAAATGTGGTAATTTACTATAAACCAACATGCAACAAATCATATCCATCAAGGTTTTGTTTCTCTTTTGTACCACTCTATTCTGCTCTGCATTTCTTAAAATAGTTATATTTGCAATGATCCCATATTCTTGTAAGAAATTTCGAAAAGCATCTAACGTGTACTCACCTCCTCTATTTGACATGATGACTTTAAGCTTTTTGCCCAATTGATTTTCAACTTCAACTTTGTACACTTTAAATATATTTGAGGCAATTTTTGTCATAATCAAATTTGATTAAAATCTAATTAAAATTGATATTTGTATACCACTAAATTATGACTCACATATGGGCTTCAATTAGACTTGAACTGCATCTAAGTTTGATCGAAAATTAAGCTCAATTGGACTTGAATCATTAGAAAATTTAAGCTCAAGCTAGGCCTAATCCAAATAGACTGAGTGGGCTAGATATTTAAACTAAAATTGGACCCAAAATTCATCTAAAATTTGAACCAAAATGACAAAATATAAATATTTTATAAATAGGCCCCTGGACTTAATAAATCTTTATAAATAGATTTTTGGCCAAATTTTTCTTACAAATAAGTCCTGGATTAAGAATTTTATAAAAAAATCTAATAAAATCCTAGTATCATATATCAGTCCTGTAAAAATTAGAATTTACAAATAAACTCCTAAAAAAGTAATAATTTTTTTTTATCATCATGAAGTCCAGAATTTATGAATAAACTCCTCTAAAATTTGGTATTTACAAATAAACTTCTAGAATTTTAACTTTTCGCAAATAAATTTCTTAAAAATTTTTATTTATGAATGAGTCCAATTTTTATTCAAAAAAATGCCAAAAATTTCAAAGCTTTATAAATAAGATTTTTTAAAAAAAATCCTAAAATTTATAAAATATAATTCAGTCCAATTTTTTAAAAAGATTTGCAAATACCCCCTCTATTATTTTATTTTCTGGAATGAATACAACTTTCAAATTTCATCATTTACAGTAGATTAACTTATCCATATCCCTTTTCAAGTTCATCTAAATTTTAGATAATCCATATCCATATCTATTTACATCTATATCTATCATTTAAAAATTTCAACAAAAGAGGTCATTTCCAGCCCAACTTCATTCATTTGAATCCTATATAAACTGGTTGACCCGAAACAAAAAACATCAAAGTGCAAAATATGGAGATCAGAGAGGCATAGATTGAGCAAGAAATTGAGCACGGAGAATGCCAAGGAAGAAGATCCAGAAAGAACTAAGAAATAAGTTTCTTATCTTATTATTCTTTGTCATTTTCTTTACTTTCGTTCCTCTCTCAGCAACATCTCACCTGCACAAGCCATTGGCCTACCTCCCTTGCTCCCATCGTTCGTTCAGTCCCGAGCCACTGACCTTGCAGCCTGCCTGGACTCAGCCCTTCTCCCATTGCCGACCACCTTGGCCATCTTGCAGCTCTGTGCTACCGCCGAAGAAGCCTCGTCGCCGCACCTAAGCTATGCTATTCTCACCGCTGCCCTAGCTCCTCAAAGCCCATCTCCACTAACGAACTAGAACCTGAGCCCGTCGAGCCACCTCCGTTGCCTGAACCTGCCGACCTGCCTTCGCCTCCTGTGCCGGTTGTCGCCACCGAAGGAGCCAACCACTATCTGAGCCCCCGCATGCTTCCCTTGTGATCTTCATCGAGCTCGTCCTCCAATAGCGGCCGCCGCCTCTCTCAGCTCTCCTTGATCCCACTAGCCCTTTGCCAATGCGTCCCTCTCTAGCGATCTAACCACTGGAGTGAAGCAATCCTCCAACTCCCTGTCAGCCTCTGCCTCCTCGCTGCCCTTGCCATTGCCTTCACTTTCCATGCAGCCGTCCTCTGTGGCATCATCCACCCCCTACCCGCCCCCGCCCCCTCCCGCCTTGCCACAAGGAAGCTAAGGCGAATCCAGCTTTTTTTGGCCCGATTCGGGCGGAGAAGAGACTGAGCCACTATAGCCCAGTTGTGAAAAGAAAGAAGAAGAATAGTGAGGGGATGGGGGCCATGGGAGCTTAAGGAAGAAGATAAGAATAAATAAATAAATAAATAAATAAATATATATATATATATATATATGTTGGCAAAAAAAAATCGGGCCAAAGTAGGGGAGAAGGGTTTCAAGTTTGAGGAAGAGGAAAAAATAAAAAAAATGTAAGAAAAAAATAGTATAAACAATTATTGTGTAAAGAAAAAGAAGAGAGAAAAATTTAGTAAAAAAAAAAAGGAGAAAAGACTTCTCTCATCTTAATTTTCGGTAGAATTTCATTAATATCGCGGTCAACTATGGTCTTTGGCATGACAATGAAATTCTATTAATACTGCGGTCAACTGTGGCCCCTTGAAGATGACAGACTCTTTACATCGTTGTGGATACACGCACCCTTTGAAGACAACAAACTCTTGACATTGCTACAGCCACCTAAGACTCCTCAAAGACGGCGAAGCCTCGCATTCAATCATATCAGCTTTTGGCTCACACTCAGTTTGCCTTCGATCTCACACTCGGCTAGCATTTGGGCTCACACTCAGCCAACTTTTGGGCTCGCACTCAGCTAACTTTCAGGCTCCCATCCAATTTACCCTTTGAGCTCATACCCAACTAGTATTCGGCCTCACACTTAACCAACTTTCGGTCTTATACCTATTCAATCTTTGGGCTCGTACTCATTTAACCTTTAGGCTCACGTCCAAGCCAGCCTTCGGGTACGTACTTAGCTAGTCTTCAGGCTCACATTCAGCCAGTCTTCGGGCTCTCATCTAGGTAGCATTCAAACTTGTACTCAACCAGCTTTCAAGCTCACAGCTAAGGCAACCTTATGGCTCGCACTCAGTCAGTCTTTTGGCTCACATCCAAGCGAACTTTTAGGCTCGTATCTTAGCCAGCCTTTAGGCTCGCATCCAAATTAGTTTTCGAACTCGCACCTAACCATCATTCGAATTCACATCTTAGCAAGCCTTTGGGCTTTTACCTTAGCTAGCCTTTGGGATAGCACTAAGTCAGTTTTCGAACTTGCAACTAGTTAGCCCTTGAGGCTGTACCTTTAAGCTAGCTTTCAAGCTCGCAAGCTAAACCATCCTTTGGATTCGAGCATTTAAAGTTGGGTTATAAGTCCACCTAAAATTATTATAAACAGCTAAGGATTCTTAATTCATATTGTTTAACATGAAGTAACTTAATAACATCGAAATTAAACTCAGCCAAAACAAATGGAAAAAGGACAAATTGGCTCAAATGGACTTAAATTGGTCAAACAAATAGACTAAATCCTAAATCGAGATGGACTCTAAAAAAAAAAAAAATCCAAATTGAGTCAACCAAACCAAATAAACTCAAACCCAACGTTGATCAGATCCAAGTTGAGTCAATAAAATCAAGTTAAATCAAGATTGAATTAAGCTCAAATTAAACTCTAATTGGGTTAAATCAAGTCTAAACTAAAAGGGAAAACTTAAAATCAAGCCAAAACTATGTTAGGCTGAGTCTGAACTAAAATGAAGTTAAACTAAATTGACTTAAATTTGAATAGAAGTCCATTAAGATGCAAACCTGAACTCAACAAAGATTCAACATAAGGTTGAACTCGACTCAAGTTAAATGAAATCAAACTTGAACCTAGACTATATTAGTCCTGACAGAACTAAATAGGGTTTAACTAAGTCTCGTTAGGTATGTTAAACTCTTGACAATGCTCCAAGACCATGAATAATGAGTGATGTTACTATTCTGACCTGAACTAGAATTAGATAGAATATAATTAAATAAGATCAAACCGAGTCTCACTGGGTATCCTAAAAAGCCTTTAATAATACTTCAAACATATACTCAACTTCATAAGTCATTGGTAACACTACCAAATCAAAGAAGTTAATTTCCAACAAGTTTAAAGCTGTCAACCATACTTCAAATCTATATCCAACTCCCTAAACCATTGGTGATGCTATTAAACTAAAAAAGTTAATCGCCAATAAGCTCAAAACTATCAGTCATACTTCAAAGGTAAACCAACCCTAAAAGCATTGACAATGCTTCGATTTGAGCCTAATCAAGGTAGGCTCGAACTTGTCAATCAGCCACAATGCTTTATTTAAATGAAGTCAACCAACAACATGATCTAAGTCGTTAGCCATATTTTAAAACTAGTCAACTCTAAAAGTAATTGACAATGCACCCCTTAAAGCTAATCAACCTCACAAGTAGTTGATGACATAGTCTTCAAGCTAGTCAACCCTAGAAACAGCTAGCGACACACTCTTTAAGCTAGTCAATCATAAAAGTAATTGATGGTATACCCTTTAAGCTAGTCAATATTAGAAGTAATTGATAACATACTCCTCAAATTAGTCAACTTTAGAAGCTGTTGACGATGTGCCCCCTTCAAGCTAGTCAACTCCAAAAATAGTTGATAATACACCCCTTAAGCTATTTAATTCCAAAAATTAGTTGACGATAAATTTTCAAATCTATACCTAACTCCCTAAGTCATTGGTCATGCAACCGAAAGATCAAAAAAGTTATTGCTTACGCATTATTGGTTATGTAAATACTTCAAGATTAATGGAGTTATCGCCAACACTTTATTAGTTAATGAAAATGCTTCAACCCAAATAAAGTTATCGATGATATCTTATTAGCTAATAAAAATATTTCAAATTATGAAGTTATCACCAAAACTCGAATCTATTGAAAATACTTCAGGCCAATCCCAACAAGTTGTCAGCAATGCTATCTAATAAAGTTATCGCCAATACTCAAAACTATTGGAAATACTTTAAACTTCTCTCATTCTCTTTTACATCCCATTGAATGACGCCATTAATACTTGCCAAATATTGAGTTAATTTGAATAAGATGCCATGTGGTTCAGTGCAGGGGAGTCGGACAGTAACGCACATCAAAACTTCTTCTTCACTCTTTCTTTTTCTTTATTTCTTTTATGCTTTCTATAATTCTATATTGAAATTCGTTGTAAAGTGAAGACATACCCTTACTTAAGTCATGTATCATCTTTCTTAAATTAATTAAATAATAGTTTATCTTTACTTTCTTTTGTATCTTTATTTTATTAGTTAGGTTTCTCGGTTTAGGAGATTTTTAAAAATTATCGGGGTAATTAACAACATGGGCTTATATATGTTAGAGTTATATTCCCACAACACCTGATAACACAGTTAAAATTAAAATAAATTTTGATTTGTGAGTCGAGATTGCTCATCGGGATATTCGCTATTCCGGGTGATTAATTTCAATCCCACAAAATATTTCAAATACATCTAACTTTCTATGCAGTAGATACACATATTTATATCATGAATAATTATCAATAAAAGTAATAAAATATCTTTGGCCATTCTGAGTACCAACCTCATTTGGACAATAAACATTTGTATAGATCAAGTCTAATAAATTATCAGGCCTTGATGCTTTTGAAAATAATGCTTTTTGTCATATTACCCTTAATGCAATCCACACAGATATCAAAATCATTAAAATTTGTATTCTGCAGGATCCCATCATGACATAGTCTTTCCAACAAGCAAAAATAATTTTAAGCCAACTATACATTTATATCACAAGAAGAGATTTGTTTGGAATCAATATTATAACATTAAAATGGAGAGTTAACTTCTAGTTTCACATATAATTTGTATAGACTATCAGATAGAACACTAGTAACAATAACAATACTATTATATATCAAAGAGACACAGTCTTTACCAAAAGCAAAAGAATAACAAGCTTCTACAAGTCTAAAGACTCATAGTAGATTGTGCCTGATAGATGGTATAAAAATTGTATTTGACAATATACAACATGGCCACCATGGAGAACTAGAGAATATTTTCCAACACCAATGATCTCAGTTTGCTCATTATTCTCCATAAACATAAACATTTTCTAATTATTTGGTTTTCTTAAATCTAGGAAACCCTTATTTCTTTACCCATAGAAATTTTAATTTGTAACAGTCTTTTACAAAATACCCCTTTTCTTGTAATAAAATAAATATTTTCCTCTGACTGAGCAGGTGTCTTTCCTTTCACATTATCCTTCTTTATAAATTTATTCTTTCAAGTTTGCTTCTTGAAAGGTTTTTTTGAACCAATAATAAAATTTTTGCTTCTTTTCAACCAGATTTGCTGATTTGATTTTGACAAGTTCAACTTTAGTATTTTTTTCTTTCCTCCTCTGAGATACATTGATTCAGCAACTCATCTATTGACTAATAACGATTATGAGTACTATAACTAATAACAAAATTCTCAAATGATGTAGGTAGTGAGTTTGTATGTAGTATGCAATATATTCATCTCATTAAGATTTAAAATTAAAATTTTCAACTCATATGCAATTGAAAATATTTTCAAGATATGTTCTCAGATGTTCCCATGCTCGGCCCATTTTTTTTTTTTTTGTTGAGCTTGTGAATCAGAGATAGTTTTTGGGCTTTTGAGGACCCAACAAACTTATCATGAATACTTTAAAATAACTTTTTGGCAAAATAAATATATGATAGATTGACACGGATAGTTTAAGAAATTATTCTTCTGATTATCAATTTTACTAATTTATTTGTTCTATGTCACTTCTCAAATTGAGACCTTTCAAACTAGTTAGATCTAAAGGCAGTTCAGGAGTTTCAAGAGCAATGTCAAAACTTTGAAATAACAAATGAGCTTGTAGTTCACTTTTTCAAGTTGATTAATTTAATTCATTTAAGATCTGGACTTTGAAGAGTTGAATACTAGATTTCATATTGTAAATTTTGCAATAGATAGCTCAAATATACAATAAATATATTTTAATAATAAATAATATATAATTTCATTGATTTAAATAGATATTATATTGTAATATTGCATTAGCTCGTTTGAGAAACTAACATAAATCATGACATCCCACCAATAACCATTAAAACTGAAAATTGGGATTATATTATGATCATATACTACCTATTTTGGGAGACTAATATAAATCACGACATCGCACTAATAAAATCCACAACTAGATCAAATAATAAAAGTCTATTATAGCTTTTTTTTATTGTCACAAATAAATTCTCACAACATTTTGTATTTACCTCTTCTCTTCACATTTTTGAGTCAAATTAATTAGAGTAAAAAAAATATAAAATAATAATATTTATAGATTAAAATAACCTCAAAATTCCTTTTGAAAATTTGTCCATATTAATTCATAAATATGCCCAAGGTCATTATGCAAAAAATCTTATTAGCATAATTAATCACAAGCAAATTTTCAACTTAATATAAAGAGGAAAAATTTGTTATTGTGAATTGAATTCAATTTTGCACAGAAGCCCCTGTAAAATTTTAATTCACAAAATTTTTTATAAACCAATTGATTCAACAAAATTCACCAAAAATTGATAATTTTGGAATTCAATTTTGAATTCTTCTCCACCAATAGGATCAATAATACTAATAAAGTACTCAAAATAATTTTGAGCTAAAACTTGAAACAAAAACTCGATTTTTCAAAATTGTGTTTCGAGTAATTTAATAGAAATTAAGTTATATCTCAATTTCTCGCAGACAAAACATCAAAGATAGGCTTTGATACTAATTGTAGAATCCAATACTATCCTTTGATGCATGATTAATGAAAAAAATGATATAAAATGTACAAAATAAAACTTCATACCTTAGGGCTTAAAATTTCAATTAAATAGATTCTGAAATCCTTTTCTATGATTAGCAGCTGAGCCACCTTGAGTTTTTATCTTTCTTTAATCGGAAAGAATAAAAAGGAGAAACAATCAAAATTTTCTTTCAATCAAGGCTTAAGATGATTCACAGGAGAAAAAATAAAAACCAAAACGAGAGCAGGAGCAAGAGCATAAATTTTCTCTTTACACTTTTATTTTTCTCCACCCAACTCTCTATTCTTAGTCAATCAGGAGAAAATTTCCTTCACTTTCCGTACTTTTTGAACACCTCGATAGTTTGTTTTAAAAAAATCCCCTCAAGAATTTTACAATTACAAATAAGTCCAAAATTTTTTTTCTACCTTTAACCAAGTAACCTTAAATGAGATCAGATTTTGAGTATACAATAAAACATTATGATCGATCATAAAAATTCCCAATTGAGTTCATAAATAAAATTTAACTTTATTTATACTGTCATTCATTATCATCTAAATATTTAATCAAACAGTTAAAATAGAGTCACTCACTATATTTTCAAATTGTCTGATCTAAATTATATAATTAAATTTATTTTAAAAATAAAAAAACAAATAATTTATAAAATCATTGTGTGATGAATTCGATAACCATCTTCTTGAACACAATTTCAATAGACCCTGAAGGTGATCATCATGTCATTTATTTTCTTTGTTTTTCTTGAATTTCTAGGATAAATTTCTCACACCTCTTGACTTAGTCATATAGTTTGGACATGGTATACCTCAGAGAATAGTTTAGGGTATATTTAGATAGCGAAAGGTGATTACCGAAATCTATGTCCATCGTATTAATTGCGATAATCATGTTTCTTAATTGTCATTGAAGGGTGTATGTAACCAATAGCACATGGTTTTATTGAATGGAATAAGTGATTTTTTCTATCGTACAAAGCTTAAAATAATAATTTTTAGAGTTTTTAACTAATAATTACATAATTTATAGCGAATTTATAAAAAATTATTTACCTTATAATTATTAGTAATTTTTTTAATCTTATACTATAAATTCACAAAAAATCACCTCAATTAGAATATTTAAAAAATATTTACTTTAATTTGATTTTACTAATTAAATTAATATTTTAAAAATTAAATTATTTTTATTTGGTTTGATTTTAGACAATTGATTCACAATTATCGAGAGTTGGTTTAATAAAATTAGATTTTAAATTCTCAATTTTATAATATCGAAGAACTGATCTTTTACAAAATTTATAATAAAATAATTTATTTTTTATATTAATTGAATAATTTTTTGGATCAATATCAAATGAGGATAATTTAAAATTTTTATTAATTTTAATCAATAAAGTTAAATTAAAATAGAATATATTTTTTATATATTTTAATTAAAGTGATTTTTTTATAAATTTATAGTATAAAATAAGTGATTTTTTTATTAATAGTGATAAGGTAGATAATTTTTTTATAAATTTGTAATAAAACAGATAGTATTTGCTAAAAACTCTAACTTTTAATAGACATTAAGGGTTTAGTAATTTGGATGAATTTAAAATTTAAAAGCGTTTAAATTTGTCCGTAAATCAAATTCATAGTTTTGAAATATTTTTAATAGTACATTTGGTGTATTGATAATCTATAGGTAACAAAGATATGTTAAAAAATGTGTTCAAGGTTATCTTCTGATATCACGATCAATTTTTGCCAATTCTTTGATATTTATGCTCAGAAAAATAACTTGCAGGAGTTCCACTGAATTAATGGGAATTTGATTGGTTAAATCTAATTATTTTTTACCAACTAAGTAGTCATACTTTTAATTTTGTGTTTTTTATGTAATTCTGAAAAATAGGTAAATTATATATGATCTCTGTTTTTTTTATAATTATATATAATTTTTTGTTTAATTTTTAACAAAAATATAGATTCTTGGGTTAACAAAATTATTTTTTAGAGAAATTATACTCCGTATATTTTCGAACTACTATAATTAAAAGGCCAAAATATTCCTATTACATCAGTTGAAAAATTCTATAAAAATACAGCAAAAATCAAGAAAGAAAAATTTGTAAAATTTTTTTAGCATAAGGAACAACTAAAATAAAATAAAATTCAAATTTAAAGTTTAAAAAAAATTTATTTTCCTCACATGTGAAATATCACTTCTCATGTTGAAAAAGTATAAATTGAATTGAGAAATAAAATACATATTTTATCTTTTAACTTAATAATAATTAGTCTTTTTTCTATCAGTTGATCTTCAAAGACTTAAAATATCATTAAAAAATTTTAAAAATTATATTTAATTATGAAAAAGTGAAAAAATTATATGTAATTTAACTATTTTGAAAAATTATATGTAATCACTAGGGAGAGCCAGAAAGATTTTCTCAGTTTGGCATCATCAATTTGGATATAACTTTTTCTCAGTCTGTTTACCTGATATTGACTTAGGAAACTTTTCTCGAGATTTCAGCCAATAAGGGCCCATTTGGTTCCGAGTCAAGATCAAGGTCAAAGTTAAAGAAAAAAGTAAAGTGTAAAACGATAATGCGGTCAAGTAAATCTTATTTGGTTATTGATCTGGCTATCGGGTGTTTTAAATTTTTTTTGGACAAATTTGCCCTCAGTAGCCATACTCGCCGCCGCCGCCGACTTTGTCTTCTCCGACGAAGTTCGGCGCGTCAGCGAGCTCGCTGGGCAGCTCGGGTGCCGAGCTCGCGCGGGCTAGCTTGGGCGGCGAGCTCGCCGAGCAAGCTTGGGCCCCGAGCTCGCACGGGGAGCTGGCCGGGCGAGCTCGCGCGGAGAGCTCGCCGGGGGAGACGAGGGCATTTAGTCATTTTTTATTTATAATTAAATTAAATTAAATAATATTAGTTTAATTAAATTTTTAGTGTTTGAAAGATAATCTGCTCAGTACGAGATGATTCTATCCCTGACCCCGTTTCAAACGGGCGCTTACGTATTTGTATGTTTGGGCCGTTTTAGACTGCACGTTGATTTGACCAAGTCAATTACACCTTAGCCTAAAACCCTTCGGCTTACTTTATTGAGGATTAAGGGGGGATAATTACCTTAAAGAACATAATAACCTCTAATCCCACCTTACCACTGTAGTCTGTTTATCCTTGAGATATCATCAACACCAGCAAAAATCTTGGCTTAGCAATCCCTCCTTGGTAGCAGACATCGAAGAAGACCTCCTTCATGAAAGGCTTGTGTCTTAACCCCGCCCTTAATTATTTAACTAAACCCAACTAGATGCTAATCCATATCAAACCAAATCAAATAAACAAACTCCCAAGAAAAGACAATTATTCTCAAGTTTCTTGTGTTATACGATGGGATTCTTTTCCTAATATAGAACAAGCCCACGAACAAAAAAAAACATTTTTTTTTAATATCTTGGTTGCTTGGGTGAGGTGCTCCCAGGAGCATGCCCTCCAAAATTTAAAAAATTCAGATAAATTACTTGAAAAAAAGTTAAAAGTTGGGAACCTCACTAGTGATCGCTAATCACATTTATTGAACTAATCAGCCGCATTTAAAATAATTATATTTTGGCAAATTTTTAAATGAAAGGACTTAGTGGTTTTATTTATTCCATAAATGTTAAAATGGTCATGCCGAGCCTTCTTTATTCTTGGGTTAGACAGATGGGCCCAACAGTCTGAAGCTTGCCACGTCAGCGTGATGCCGTGTCGTATTGTATACGTGGCGAGCCATCTAATCCAGTTGCGGGGCCCATTCCTGGTGAGGCCCCAGAAATATAATTTGCCGACGTGGTTAGTGTTAATCTCATGACTAAACCCTAGTCTTAAATGTCTGACTGCAACCCCACTCTCGATTTGTTTCGTCCAGTCAGAGCGTAGCGAACTGCTACGTGGCATAGGTCACGTGCGCGGTCCGTGATATCGTGGGGTTGTTTTTTGACTTTTTCATCGCGATCGCGGTTTAATAGAGGGGTTTAATTAAGGCGGTTGCAAACTTAAAAGTTAATTTATTACTGTGTGGTAATTGATTTGATGACGTCAGCGTATGTCCACGTGGCGTTCGTGACAAAAGGCCTGGGCGAGGAAATAATATTAGTTCAACCAGCAGACGAGGTGGGGCCCCAACAACCCTCGGAAGTTCCGTGACTACATCTTAGCCGCTGATTCAATTCAATCGACGGCTGAGAGTCGCTCTCAGGTTCGGTTCTCGTGGGCTGTACGGCTTTTTGTCAGTTAGGCTCGTGTTCGTCTGAAACCAGGCTCGGAAGCTCCTCCGAATGTGCTTTCGCCACGTCGGCGGAAGATCCGACGGTATGGAGACATTTACGGGCGGAATCACGGAATCTGGACTGTTGATGAAGCCGCGTGTGGGGCCGGCTCTCTACAGAGCCGGCATAAAAAAAGGAGGGGCCGCGTTGCACTGAAAGATTGAAATAATGAGGCCGTTCGGGCCCCACCATTAAGCGACCGGAAACCTCCTGTAGCAGGTGCACGTGACCGATTCCGGCACGTGTCGGTCAGCAAACCGACGCCGTTTATGGTGAAGTGCTATTTACCTGGACACGTGGAGGTCACCACTCGTGCCTAGGAAAAGATCGGACGGCTAAGTTGTTTGCCACGGTAGTACCGCCCGAGATCAGCCGTCTGATCCGAAGAGCCGATCGCGGCTGTCGGTTGGCGCTACAGAGTGGGGTTCGGGGCAGTGAAGAAGGCCGAAGGGGAATGGGAGCCTGGACAAAGAACAGAGCGTCGAGAGGGGGAGATCTGGAAGCCCTAAAAAGGTCTCACCTTTAGACGGATTTTTTAGAGATTTGATCGCCGGAGACGACGTCGATTGGAGAATCGTCGTCTTGGGATCTGATCAAGCTGCCGTCGATGGCCGTCTGACCAGGTTTTGATGAGAGAAACCGAGGGAGGATGGAGAGGAGCCGGGAACCAAGGAGAGGATCCATGGCGGCGTTGAACGGCGGGCTTTCTCGCCGGAGGCCCAGAACCAGCAGCCTGAGAGATTCACCTGGTTGGGATCTTCTCAGATCCCTGATATTTTTTTGCCGATTTTGGTTTTCTTGTGTTTTGGCTCATCTTTTATCTTTTTGTTGTTTTTGCTGTTTTTTTTTCCAGAGGAAGATGGGGGGTTGGAGATGCCGGAAAGTAGGTTGAGGGAGCGGCCGATCAAGAAGGACCGGGAACGGGAGCGGCCGAGCCGGAGCAAGAGGAGGAGGGCGGATCGGCTGATGCATGGGATTAACAAAGAGGACGGGGACGATTGCTCCGAGGAGAGCCTCGACGATGATGAAGACGAGGAGGATGCTGATCTCCCGTTGATAGTGCGGCGAGGAGATGATGGGCGGCCGCCGCCGGTGTGTTCGACGCCGACGAGTCCCGCGCCGTCTTCGTCTCTTCAGTCCAGCAATCATCCACGCAAGAGTTTTCTGGCCAAGGTTGTGAGAACGCAGGCGGCTTGGAAGCCTGACGAGATGATGGGCGTTCCGATTCCAAGAAAAGCCCGGTCAGGTTGTATACAAAAGTGTGTTTTTTCCTAGACCTTTCTAGAATTCTTGAACCGGTTTTTCTTCGGTTTCTCACTCTGTTTTCTCTGTTTTTCTTCCACCAGGAACCGGGAAAAGGTCACAAGATTGCTGGGCCTCAGGTGGCGGCGGCAGCGGCGGTGGAGACCAGATTCATCGGCCGCCATCCACATCGCCGGGGAGGCCGAGCCCGTCTTCTGCAGCGCCGTTGTCACCTTCTTCCTTGAATGCGTCTATCAAAAAGAAGATCGTCCGTGTCCCTCTCTTCTTTCGTTTTCTTTCCTACCTGTTCAAGCGATTGACTTTCGAGTTTTGGATTTCCCCAGAAGCCGATCAGTGGAGCAAAGCCGCAGCGGCCGCCAAAGATCGCGAAACCCTCGTCGTCCATCCAAGAGATCGAGATCGAGGTCGCTGAGGTCCTCTTTGGCATGACTCGGCAGTTCCATCCCAAACAAGATAACCACAAGCCCGATTCAAAGGACGCGAACGGATCAAGTGCCGATGCCAAGTCCCGTGTCTCGTCGCCAATCTCCGTCTCGCAAACCACAGCGCCGGCTCCGCCGCCCATTCCTATTGCTCCCCATTCAAGCCCCAACCATGCTTCCATGCATGTTGTTGGTCTGTACTCCGGTCCTCGTTCCCTTTGCTTCCGGGGTGTTTATTCTTTTTCAATCTGAGAGTTTTGTTGGTTTTTATTCCAGCTCCGAAGAGGAAGCGGCCGCAGCCCGTGAAGCTCGACGAGGAGAGCCCGGCGACCCCATCAACCTCGTCAGCGCTTCCCGTGACATCGGTGAAGACAGATTCGGAGCCACCAGTGAAATCAGAGGCGTCATCTCCAAAGTCGGAGAAATCGGAAAAGATGGTTACAGCATCCGTCGAGAACGGCAGTGTCTCGCTCGATTTGGGAGCTCCTCAGATCCAATCGGCGGTAACATCAGCTGGCGTCATCTCCGAAACTCAAAATCCTGAGATCCCCGCCGGAGAATCCCAAGGCCGCGATCGGCCGGAGCCCATGGAAGTCGTTGCGCCGAAAGAATCTCCGGCGGCGGATTTGGTGGATTCCGGTCTTGACCACGCCAAGTCGAAGAAAGCGTAAGCTTTTGGAATATAGCATTTTTTTTTACTTTTTTTTTTTTTGGTTTTTTCATTGCCTTCATTTTTGGCTTTTATTATCTGCAGAGATCAAGCGGCTGAGAATAAGAGAGAAGAGAAATTCAGCATAGATCTAATGGTATGTCTTTTTCAAATGCGTTGTCTTTTTCTGATTCTTTTGTGATTTTTTTTCTTTTGTCTGTAAAAGTTCAGATCAGTGATGGGTACTGATGGAATGTGTGGGTGGTGCAGGCTCCTCCACCAGGAAAATTATCTCCGGAAAGGGAGGGATTTCCGGATTCCGCGACGGATCTCATGTCCCCAGACTCTGATGTTAACGTGGTGGGTTTTTATCTGTCCGAAATAAAAAATGTAAAAGCTTATTATCCCAATTATTTGCTTCCCCTTCCTTTTACGACTTCTGATTTTTTCCTATGTTCTCTCTCTCTTTTCCAGAAAATTGATATCTCAACCAGGGAAGAGAGGAACCACAAGCTGGGTGCAATTCCTCGTGAGGCCAAGAAGGAGAAGTACACGGCTCATGAGTTTGATTTGAAGAAGCAAGTTAGCAAAGATCGGACCCTTGACCTGCAGCATGAATTGGAGAAGCATGATAAAGAAGAAGCCAACATCAGCAAGCAACAAACCCAGAAGCAGCAATCGAAGCCACCGCCCAGAATTGAAACTAAACCCGACAAGGCTGGTAGGTTTCTTGACAAATTGTTTCCTTTTTTCAAAAAAATATCCCTTTTTTTTTTTCCTTTTGTCTTATTTGGACAATTTTTATTTGCCCTCAGGGTCTTCTGGGTCAATGCCTGTGCCAAAGCCACTGGGCAGCTGGCCAGGCAATGTTCCTCCTTTTGGGTGAGTTATCTCTCAATGGATTCAATTTCTCACTCCCTTCTATTGTTTCTTTTGTCAAAGATGTTACAAGTTGATCTCCTTCCTCAGGTACATCGGCCAGGTCCCCCCTCTACCACCAGTTCTTCCAATAGATGGTACCTCAGCTTCTTCAAAATCTATGCAGGTAGATTTTTTATCTGTATATCTTTGTGGATTGCATCCACTCTATGAGCTGCTCAAGCAGTTATTACTTTTCTGCAGCCACCAAATTTTCTCTCCCCACAACCCCGGCCAAAGCGTTGTGCAACGCACTGCTACATTGCGCAGAACATTTACTACCATCAGCAGATTGCGAAGATGAACCCGTTCTGGTCTGCTGCTGCCGGAACTATGCCATTCTATGGGGCCAAGCCATATAATCTCAATGTGGTGCCTCCCTCTGTTTCTTCTTCAGTCCTAGGGAATCCATTGCAAGGAAGCTTGGGAGGTAGGAGCTCAGGCTCTTTGCAAGACAAGGGGACACATTCCTTGAAAGAGAAGAGTTCAGCTGCTGCTAATCCAAAGACTGATGCAGCACAGAGGAAGCAGCTTGTGCTCCAGCAAGTTCGTCAGGCTGGCCCAGCAAACAACATGGTATGTACATAGTTGTTCCCATTGCGTCATATTCAAGGATTGCATGGATTATGTGCTTTTTTTACCCCTTTTCTTTGTCACAGCATGGCCCAGCGTTCATTTTCTCCCTCAACCAACAAGCTGCATGTGTGGCAGCAAAATCTGGACCTGCTTCTGGCAGTGTAGTATCTTCTTCCACTGCTGCTAATACTGGAGCCGCCAGCTCCAGAGCTGCTGTTAACTTCAACCATACTATGCCTGGGAACGAGGCTCAGTATCTCGCTATACTGCAGAACAATGCATATCCATTCCCAATCCCTGCGGCTTTTGGTGCACCTCCAGCCTATAGAGGAAGCCCAGGAGCCCAAGCCATGCCTTTCTTCAATGGGTCCTTCTACTCTCCTCAGATGCTCCACCCATCACAACTCCAACAGCAGCAGCCATCTCAATATCCTTCCCATCCCCAACCAGGACACCAGAATCCCAGTACATCAAGTGGCTCTTCTTCTTCTCAGAAGCATCCACAGCAGTCACAACAGCGAGTAGCAGGTGGGGCTGCTGGTACTGCCAATGCTCCCACCGCTGGGGTAAGCTCTCAGAGCTATCAAGCTTCAAAACAACGGCAGCAGTTGCTGCCCCACCAGACTCGCCAGCCGGAATCTGAGACTGGATGCGAAGACAGTCCATCAACTGCTGATAGCAGGGTATCGCAGGCTGCTCAGAAGGCACTCTACGGACAAAACATTTCTATGCCATTTCATCCTCAGAGTTTTGCTTTGATGTCCCCTGCGGCTGCGGCGTTGGGTGGTGGTGGTAGTGCAGGTCACAGCGAGAAGCAGGTGCCATCACAGCAGCCAACCATGAAAGTGGAGCTTACACCATCTCAAGCATTTGCCATGTCTTTTGCCTCCTTGAGTGGTGCTGCCGCTGCAGGTGCTCCACCAGGGCTGGACTTCTCTTCCATGGCACAGAACCATGCCATGTTCCAAAGCCTGCCAGAGGCTGCTAGACAAGGGTACCAGATGACTGCAGTGGCAGCTGCTGCAGCTGCTCAGGCAGCTCAGCATCTGAAGAAATCTCAGCAGATATTGGATGATGGGAAGTCTAGTCGTGACTCAATGAGTGCAACAGTGGCAGGTGACGAGGAAAGGAAGATGATGGCTGCGAGCAAGGCTGCACTGAATGCCTCACAGCAATCCCTCAACTTCTCCAGGCCAGATAACAATTCTTCAATGCCTTCCATTATCGTCAACAATGTGACTGATAACTCTTCAAGGACCTTGAACTTGATCTCTCCAAATGTTAATGGTAGTGTGCTACAAAATCATGCATCAGGTTCTGGTATGACAACCTCTAGTACTGCGACTGCTAGTGTTAGTGCTCAATCTTCTCAGCAGCATCAACAACAGTTGATTCAACTTCAGAAGCAGCAGCAGCAACAACAACAGATACAGTTGCAGCAGCAGCTCACTTCCCGCACAAAGTCTTCAGCTTCAGGCAACGGTGCTTGCTTCTACTCTGATCGTCTCCCTGCCAGCTCAACTGCGGCCAAATTCCCTCAAACCTTCACGGGCTTCCCTCAAGCTCTTATCCAAGGTACAAACCATTCTCAGTCTCCTCAGTGGAAGAATTCTACAACAGCATCTGCACCTGCCACTTCATCTTCAAATGCTGCCACTGCTTCCGTTAAAACCAATTTACCTCAGCAGCAAAATAGGAGTTCTCAGCAGTCTATTCCAACCCAAGTTCACCAAACCCAGATATCGTTTGGGATGAACTCATTGAAAATGACGGCACCGGCAGGGCAGCAGCTCACTGGAGGGAACAGCTTGTCATCTCTATCATCTGCTTCGGCTTCTATTGTAGTTGGGTCTCCCCAAAATTCAGCGGCCTCTAAAGGCAGTGCTGGTGGCAGCCCACGAGCCCCTGCAAATGCAAAACGATTAGCTTTGCCAGCCACCAGTTTACCGCTTGCACAACAAACCTCGGGAAAGAGTTCCCCTTCAAGCTCAAGTCGGAAGTCTTCGCCTGTCAGTAATCGTAATGCGCCTTCCATCCTAGGCCAGGCACAAATCACCCCTGCGCAAAGCTCGAACACCACAAAGCAACAGCAGTCTCAGCAGAAGCAACCATATCACCAAGCTCAGTACTTCTTCTCAAACACATACATTCCTGCCCATTCTCCCCATATTAGTGCTTCTGCAGCAGCTGGCTCTGCCTATTACCAGAGGCGGCAACCAGAGCAACAGCCGCTGCAGCAGCAGCATAACTCAGCCCCAAGTTCCACAGGAGTGCTCTCCCTCTCACCATCCGCGGTTTCTCTAGCCAGTGCTTCTGTGTCTTCCGACCCAGCCAAGGTCGCAGCTGCTGCCAACATTGTCAATGGGCTTCCACCAGCGGCAGGGCTTCTACAGCATCCAACTTCCGCCGGCTTCCCTTACATTCACGCGATGCCATCAGTTACTGTGAAGCCTGCCGAACAGAAGCCTGCTGCCGGTACTTAGACTGGCTCCTTTACAAAGTAATTACGATTCATTGAAATGATTCACATTTTACGGAATGTTAGCATAAGCAGTAGTCTTATTTACTTCAAAAACTTGCCCAAGAAATCACAATTTGAATGCCTCCTGGCAGCCTGAGAAGCAATGACGAACGATGCTGTGCGGTGCCGTGTCATGGCTGTACTGCTGGCTACTGCCTGCGCGGACGGAAAGCAGAGATGCATCCGGTCTGGTCCAGACCGACGACCAGGCCCAGGAGGGGATGAAATTTAAGGGAAAAGATCCATAAGGGTGGTACAAGATGAAAAAGAAAGGTGGTCGGCAACAGAGTACCAGGAAAAGGCGTGCTGCTGAGCAGACTTGTTTTGAAACAGCGGGTAAAATACAACTTAAAGCTCCATTGAGAAACGGTTGAACCTGACTCACTTTTTTTTGTTTGTTTTGTTTTGTGTTTTTTGTGTTTTTTTTTTTTTTTTTTTTTTTTGTGTATGCTGTATGCAAAACTTATCCGACTTTCTTTTTGAGGGTTTTGTGTCGCTTCTCTTCTATCTTAGATCCCTACTAATTTTAATGAAGAGGATGATTGATCGCCGTCATGTATTTGTTTGTGGTTTGTGCAAGTTAATCAATGTGCTTGCAAGTGAAGGGCAATTAGTAGGTGATAGCGCTCCATGTCGCTCAGGAGGACCAGGACCAGCGTCCGCGCTTCTGACATTGGTTCGTGATAGTAGCGAGTCCACAATGCAATTACATAGTCAATCCAGTTTAACCCGATTGCAATCTATAAGAAGTAGGGTGTGCTAGTTGCATAGTCCAATAGTTCAAATAATGGCTGTCATTGTTTGTGGATAGAGTTGTTCTGTGTGCTTTCTTTGTCTGCTCTTCTGCTTCGAATTATCGGTGCGGTATGTGCGATCGGATTGGAATCGAACAAATAGTAGAATGGATTTTTACTATTATTTCATTATTATTTTCTTAGTCGAAAAAAAAAATACTATATAATAATAAAATTCTTTCAGAAAAAATGATTTAATTATTGACAAATCACGACACGTTAGCAGGATAGCTACGTTTGAACTTTTGACTCACTCGCGTGATTTGGGTTGGTGGTCCAATCCGATTGATACCCTACGTGTGATTGCTTAACTATTGTGCATAAGAAGGAGCATGTGATTCTCATCGAGCTGATTTTGTCTTTTTGTCTTTCCAGAACAAACAATTGCTTTTAGAAGGAAAAAAGTTCTCGATCGTTTGACATATTATATGGGATGGTTAGCCAAATGTGTGTCGACTTCTGGTGCTTCAGTCGTGGTCGGATAGAAGGTCTAGTGGGTCCCACCGCTCACTTTAATTCGATTGTGATTGATACGTAAATGGATCTTTCCGGCCGCTTCTGATTCCCTGCTTCGGCGTCCCTTTGTTTGGATGTATATTGAATCCATATATTTGAAATTTATATTTAAAATCATGTAGTTGACAATTCTAAAAAATTATATATATTTTTTTTTATATTTGTTTTGAGGGAATTAAAAATTTTGGATAAATACTTATGAGATTACCTCTTAACACTTTTATTATTAATTGCTATTGATGGAGCCCGATTTGCTATTGACTTTGATCCGAGAGATTTTTTTAAAAATATTATTCGGTAAGCCATTTTTTTATCGATTTGTAAGAAGAAAATGTCAGGAATAGAAGTCTAAAAAATTCTTCGACAATGACCACTACTTAAGTGAATTAAGATCTTCCGAATATAATGGACACAAATAACCAAGCCTTATATTTCTACCTTTGTGAATATAAAACTATTTATAAAGTGAGAAAGCGATTGAGTGTATTGGGACTCCATGACTTCAGATCTAATCCAATCTGACTCCTCGTGATTGATTGTCATGAATTTTGAATTTTTCGCGATTGATTGTCAAAGATCGCTATATGTTAGTTTCTGTGAATACTCAAATCACTTTCATACATAGGTTGAGCTCCTCGAGCCTCCTTAATTGTCTCGAGATGAATATTTTTTCTAATGGTCTACTACTTTAGCCACCGAGCTCACCTAATGCTAAAATACCTCAGTGACTTTATCTCGGCGTTGTGAGCTTAAATGGTGGCTTTGGTTGATAGCTTGACTTAGACGAAATTTTGAGTTGTTTTCAATTCATCAACTTTACTATTTTAATTCGACATATCATCAATTATATACAAATTTTAGCAGAACAACACAAGTGATTAACAAAAATTAAAAATATAATATTTGAGATAATTGATAATATTAATAGAAAAAAATATATACGACCTGTATTTAGATATTAGAAATTGATAATTATTAGATTTTGTTGCATGCTTGACTGTATAACATTTTTTACCCGTAGAGTGAATTCGCATTTTTTGAAAGTTTCGAATACTTACACTAAAATCTTACCTATTTATATATTTACACGAGTATAGAGTCGTAATAACTTTCCCAAATAATAAAGTAAAAGGATATTTGGTTTTATATTTATATATATATATTTTCGAAAAATCGTAATTGCTTCTATGCATGTGGAAATTTATTTTTTTAGATAGATATTCTTCTAAGTAATTACCATTAAATTCATCCGCTTATCCGAAATTGGCAAGTTAAAAAAGACTTTTTTAACCTATACCCTAAAAATTTTGAGTTTCTACATAAGATTTTTTTTTTTTTACTATACATTCTTAGAAAAAACCTAAATATACCTCTAAAAATTTTTACAAAATATTCCTAGAAGGATTTTATTTTATCTATTTCTCTAAAATTTCAATTTTTTAGACAGATAGATCTATAATTAGTGTCCATTAATGTCCGTTTGAGTTAAGACGAAATCAATCTGGTTAAAATCTAACCAGACTAATAAAAAGACTACTTTAACACTGTAACTAGATTTATGATATTTCGAAATTAATATTTAATTAATTTTATCATCATACATCTTCAACATCCTGCGGGATCAATTCGTGCAAAATCTCAAGTCTGTGCTCCAGCAGAATTTGGAGCACTTTGAAAATTAGAACTAAAATTTTAAGTCAATTTTTGAGGTAAGTTTCCTGTGTAAAGTATAGATGAAAAAAATATATGGTAAAAAAAATTTGACCATTGAACCCCAAAATAATTCAAAGAAGAAGGAAAAATAATAAAAAATTATTGTTGATGAAGTTCGATTCGCTATTGACTCTAGTTCGAAAGACTCCTTAAAATTTCGATCTACTAGGCCTTCTTTCTCTCAACATGCAATAAGAAGATGTTGTGAAAGAGACCCTCAAAAGCTTTCCGACAATGATCGCTTCGATAATCAATTAAGATCAACACTCAATAATAAAAGTATAATGAGAAGTTGGACATTATCTCTTCAGAGACTGTGCTATTTATAAGGTGTGAAATGATTCAACATATTAGAATCCTGTGGTTTCAGACTGCAATCTTGTCGGATTCCACGTAATGGATAGTTACAAATTTCGGATCTTTCGGTATTGGCTTCCAAAAATGAATATGAATTATACCCCTTGATTATTTAATTTTTATTGCAACTCAATAGAGAGCTTCCACAATTCAGTGTAGAAAGCTTTCCATAGCTCGGTGAAGAACTTCTCATTGCTCGGTAGAGAGCTTCCCATAGCTCAGTGTAGAGTTTTTCATAGTTCGGTGTAGAGAGCTTCTCATAGCTCAGTGTGGAGAGTTGTTGGAATTCGCAACGGAAGGTTCACGAATCACCTTGTTCTCAAACAACACAAGAACGAGAAGTAATACAAGATAAAAGAAAATAACAAGATAAGATAGCGAGAGATCCACTATTAAAAGATAAAGGCTTTTACAAGAGTTTACAAGAAGGACTTCACTCTTTCTTACTCAACTAAACTCTTTCTCCAAGTCTCGGCAATGCCTCCACCTTCCGAGAGAATCTCCAAGAGAGTACCACAAGGAACTACCACAAGAGACCACCGAGAAGCACTAGAAAGACCCACACACGAGAGCCAACACTCTCTTTCTTTCTTTTCTCTCTATTCTCTCTATTCCTCTCTCTCTATTTCTCTCTAGTTCAACCTCAATACTACGCCACACATAAGCCCTATATATTATAGTATATTTATCGACTCTTATTGGGTCTGAGTTTTACTCTAATTATAACTCCTAATAATACAAATCAATCATAAATCTAAATCCAACTTTGGATTCCTATTTTAACTCAAACTCTAATTTGAGTTCGAAACACCTAAAACTCAACAATATGATACCACTTGTTGGGGAGCTGCAAGAGTGTTAAACCAAATCCATATAATGAGCCAAACACCAAACTATCCCAAAAGCTCAAACTCATGAGATATGGGTCTTTTTCACTATATTATTGGACTCTATCTATCCAATATCCGATGTGGGACTAATTCATCACACCTGACATTATAACAATCTCTCCCTTCAGATGTGATTTGACCATATCAATTTTTTTGGGGAGCCACAAGAGTATCAAACCAAATCCATATAGTGAGCCGGACACCAAACCATCCCAAAAGCTCAAGCTCATGGGATATGGGTTTTTTTTTCACTATATCTGTTGAACTTTATCTATCCAATATCCGATGTGAGACTAATTCATCACACTTGACATTATAATAATCTCCCCCTTCAAGTGTGATTTGACCACATCAATTTAACACTCTTAATTAAGAACTCTTTTATTCGACCACTTCCACCGTATGATCCATGTCCTCACACTGGCCTCTAGTGCCTGCGCCCTTGCGTCGGCTTCTGGTGCCCACACTTGTGGGCTCACCATCCTGGCGCTAGCACATGCGTCCTCTCTCCGGTCTCAAGCCGACCTCACACGAGCGCCTCAGCCCTTGGGCCTGCACTCATGCCCTTATCGGCCTCGCGCTTGCGTCCTCTCGCCGGTCTTTGCCATGAGACTAACATGTGACTCAATTCAGTCGCATCATCGCGGTAATTTTTGATCTTAAGAATTTATACAGTTTTGAACCTGAAGCTCTGATACCACTTGTTGGGGAGCCACAAGAGTGTCAAACCAAATCCATATAGTGAGCCGGACACCAAACCATCGCAAAAACTCAAGCTCATGGGATATATGTTTTGTACTTTTGAAAGCTTTTCGGATGACCTGTGTCTGCTGTTATAGTAAAAGTAATTTGAGGAGACATCAAATTAATCCGAGTATCATACTTCCTTTTCACTACTATAGCCATCGGAACTTCACCTGCAATGGTGTTCTCTATCAATCGATAAACATTGTCGCACTTCTCACCTTTCATCAGGATTCTAATACCACATGTCACCTTCATGACTCCATCTCTTACTGAATAATTACAGCCTTTTGAGTCCAGTACACCAAGTGAAATTAGATTTCTTCGCATCTTGGGGACATGCCTCACCCCAGTAAGGGTACGAATCGCTCCATCAAACATCTGAATTTTGACTATCCCCACACCGGCGATCTCACAGGCTGAATTATCGCCCAACCAAACAGTACTTTTCTTCTTATTCTCCTCATAAGAAGTAAACCAATCCTTCCTGGAGCAAATATGATAAGAACTACCGGAATCTAAAATTCACTTACCAGAAGTGCCGATTTCTGCAGATACTGCAAGAACGTCTCCATCCGCACTATTATCAGAAGTATCATCCGCTATTGCCATCGTCATATTGGAGGACTCTATCTTCCCACGTTCAGGGCAATACCGTCTAATGTGACCATACTTTTTACATGAATAGCATTGTACTTTTGCCTTCAATTTTGATTTGGACCGTTGCTTGTCTTCTTCACTCTCTCTTAATCTTCCTCTTTCGTGAGTCACCAATCCTTCACCAAACTCCATATTAATGTTGGAGTTTCTCCTTCTCTCATTAGAAAGAAGACTAGTTGTCACATCTTCCATCTTGAGAGTTTCTTTACCATAAATAATTGTGGTCACAATATGATCGTACGAAACAGGAAGAGACATCAGGAGAATCAGCGCCTTATCGTCCTCTTCAAACTTCACATCAACTTTCAGCAAATCATTGATAATCTTATTGAAGGCGTTCAGGTGATGTAATATAGTTGTACCTTTGCTCATACGCAATCCGTACAACTATTGTTTCAGGTAAAACTTGTTTGTGAGGCTTTTTGATATGTACAACTTCTCGAGTTTTGTCCAGATGTCCATCGTCGTCGCTTCGTCAATGACATTGTACAAAACCTCATCAGTCAGGCTTAGAATAATTAAATTCAATGCCTTTTGATTTATCTCCTCCCAGTCTTCATTGCTTATCTTGACTAGCCTCTTTTCTTTTTCCTCTAACATCTTTTCCAGACCTTGAAAAGTAAGAACCACCTTCATCTTCTTTTGCCATAAGGCAAAATTTATCTTGCCGTCAAACTTCTCCACCTCTAGTAAGGACTTTATCATCTTGGTTGTTTGCTTTTAAGCTCTGATACCAATTGTTGGGATTCGCAATGGAAAGTTCACAAATCACTTTGTTCTCAAATAACACAAGAAACGAGAAGTAATACAAGATAAAAGAAAATAATAAGATAAGATAACGGGAGATCCACTATCAATAGATAAAGGCTTTTACAAGAGTTTACAAGAAGGACTTCACTCTTTCTTACTCAACTAAATTCTTTCTGCAAGACTCAGCAACGTCTCCACTTTCAAAGAGAATCTCCAAGAGAATATCACGAGGAACCACCACGAGAGAACACCGAGAAGCACTAGAAAGACCCACACACGAGAGCCAACACTCTCTCTCTTTCTCTTCTCTCTATTCTCTCTATTCCTCTCTCTCTATTTCTCTCTAGTTCAACCTCAATAGTATGCTACACATAAGCCCTATATATTATAGTATACTTATAGACTCTTATTGGGTCTGAGTTTTACTCAATTACAACACCTAATAATATAAATCTAAATCCAACTTTGTATTTCTACTTTAACTCAAACTCTAATTCGAGTTCGAGACATCTAAAACTCAACAAATTTAACACTCTTAATCAAGAACTCTTTTTTAATCGACCACTTCCACCATATGACTCATGTCCTCGCATTGACCTTTGATGACCGCGCCTTTGCCTGCCTTGCGTTTGTGCTCTCGCACTAGCCTTTGGAGCCCACGCACGCGCCCTATCTTCGGCCTCATGCCGGCCTTGCACTAGCGCTCATGCCCTTTCGCCGATCTTTAACATGAGACTAACATGTGGCTCAATTCAATCGCATCATCGCGGTAATTTTTGGTCTTAAGAGTTTGCACAGTTTTAAAATTGAAGCTCTGATACCACTTGTTGGGGAGTTGCAAGAGTGTCAAACCAAATTCATATAGTGAGCCGGACACCAAAACATCCCAAAAGCTCAAGTTCATGGGATATGAGTCTTTTTCACTATATCTATTGGACTTTATCTATCCAATATCCGATGTGGGACTAATTCATCACACCTGACATTATAATAATCTCCCCCTTCAGGTGTGATTTGACCACATCAATTTAACACTCTTAATCAAGAACTCTTTTTTACTCGACCACTTCCACTGTACGACTCATGTCCTCGCATCGACTTTTGATGACTGCGCCTTTGCTGGCCTTGCGCTTGTGCTCTCGTACTAGCCTCTGGAGCCCATGCATGTGTCCTCTCTTCAGCTTCACGCCGGCCTCGCGCCAGTGCCCATGCCCTTTTGCTGATCTTTGCCATGAGACTAACATATGACTCAATTCAATCGCATCATCGCGGTAATTTTTGGTCTTAAGAGTTTGCACAGTTTTAAACCTGAAGCTCTGATACCACTTGTTGGGGAGCTGCAAGAGTGTCAAACCAAATCTATATAGTGAGCCGAACACCAAACCATCTCAAAAGCTCAAGCTCATGGGATATGGGTCTTTTTTACTATATCTATTGGACTCTGTCTATCCAATATCCGATGTGGGACTAATTCATCACACTTGACATTATAACAAAGAGCTTCCCATAGCTCAGTGATGAACTTCTCACAATTCAGTGTAGAGCTTCCCATAACTCGGTGGAGATCTTTCGACAGCTTGGTGAAGAGTTTCTCGTAGAGAGCTTTCCACAGCTTGGTGGAGAGATCTTCTTATAGCTCAGTGGAGAGTTTCCCATAACTTAGTGTATAAAGTTTCCCACACCTCAATGTGGAGAGCTTTCCACAGCTCGATGGAGAGTTTCTCACAACTCGGTGGAGAGCTTCTTACAACTCGGTGTAAAGAGCTTATCACAGCTTGGTGGAAAGCTTCTCATAGCTTAGTGTGGAGAGTTTCGCACGGTTCAGTGGAGAGCTTCTCACAGCTCAGTATTAGGATAGATTTTAGCTCTTATTGATCCTTTGACTCAAGAAATTTGACTTGGTGTATCATCAATACCCTTAATTCTGAGCGCTGATTCATGGACTCAGTGGGCAGAGTTTAACTAAAGTTATAAGCTAGATTCTTCTCAGACTAAGTTTTTCGCTAGGTCCATAGCTTGAGCCAATATTCCACTTGGTCAAGCCCATAGCTGAAACTTGAACTGCATTGTCTTCCGAACAGGTCCATAATATGAAGCCGGGTCCTTATGCCTCGAGTGGATTTGTGACCTAGGGCCGAGGTCTCGATGTCGTAACCTAGAATTAAGATCTTGTGTCTCAAGTAGGTTCGTAACCTAGAGCCGAGGTTTTGTGGTGGCTGAAGAGACAATGCCTAGCTGAAGAGTCAAGCACCTGGTTGGATACACAAAACTAGATTTTTTGGGTGGCTGAAGAGCCAATACCTGGCCAAAAAGCTAAGGCACTTGGTGGGATACTTGACCACAGAGTCAGGTTTTTTGATGGCTGAAGAGCCAATAACTGATTGAAAAGTTGAGACACTTGGTTGGATACTTAGACCACAGAGCTAGGTTTTTTGATAGCTAAAAGGTCAATACTTGGCTGAAAAGCTGAGACACCTAGTTGGATACTTAGACTATAGAGTCAAATTTTTTGGTGGCTGAAAAGCCAATATCTAGCTGAAAAACTGATATACCTAGTTGGATACTTAGATTGTAGAGCCAAATTTTTTATTTCTTCCCTTCGAACTAATTTTTGGCCTTATTATTAACAAACTTTTGAGTAGATAAAAGAGTCATAACTTTTTATTTAGAGAGAAAATAAGAAACTTTCTCATGTTATTTCGGGGGTGGAGTTTCTTCAAGGCTATCCTCTTGGGTTTTCTTCAAATTGTTGTATTTTTTTAACTTGGATGCCTCCTCTAACGAATTGCCTGAGATGACCTTTATTGATGAGTTTTTCAATTTCATCTTTGAGGTATCGACATTCTTCGGTGTCCTGACCATAGCCACAATGGAAATGATAATACTTAGACTTGTCTTATTTGTTGGAGCCAAGAGACGGAGGCTACTTCAGGTATTCTTTATACTCAATCTAACCCAACACTTCAGCCATTGGGTTACTCAAGGGTGTATACACTTGAACTTCAGTTCAGCCCTCCTATTATTTAGTTCTCTATTTCTTATTCTCAAAGAGTTTAACCTCCTAGCAATCTTTCTTCGGTTTTCCATTTCCCTTTGATTCTCCTTTGCCTAAATTATCTTTTGGCGTCGATATGTTCTCTAGCCTATTAGATAAACTCGACCATACTTTGAGGAGGTAGATGTGCCATCTCATAGGTGATCTGAGTTTGGTGTATCCCATTGATCATTGCAACGAGAACTGTTGCGTTATCTACTTCGGTTACCTCCAGTCTAGCTCTATTAAACCAAGTTAAATAGCTCCTGAGGCTTTCTCCTTCCTTTTGCTTTAGTGTTAGGAGTGTGGAGGGGTCTTTCCACCAAGGCACTAATGAGATGAATTGCTCAATGAACTTGTTAGATAGGTCATTAAAGTAGGTAATGAAATACCTCGGGAGATTAGAGTACCAAGTTTGGGCTAATCCTTGTAGTGTTATCAAAAATACCTTACACATGGTTGAGTCTTATGCTCCTTGTAGGATTGTTGCATTTCGAAAGGTGCTAACATGATCTACTGGATCCTTCGTTCCATCATATATCTCGTAGGGATGCTGGAAATTCAATTGTATAAGAGAGTATGCCACCTCGGAGATTAGAGGGGTGTTATATCTACTATGATATATATGATTTGGTGCTCTCAATAGTTCTTAGCTTAACTATGAGATGAACTCCCTTGGGTTGCCATATGTAGCTCTAACCAAAGTTGACTAACATGTGCGTAATATGTGGCCTCATCAACTGGGTCATATGTAGGATCATACTCATCGTAGTCTCTAGAGGCATGATACTGAAGAGGAGCTATGGTTGAGAGATCACCAAAAGCTTGGCTGTGATGTCCACTAAGGTGTGTATGGCTTGCAGCTTGGTGTCGTGCCTCATATTGTGCATTGAGGGTGGCATCTCAGTTTGAAGCTTGAACTTGAGGTAGAACTTATTGCTGAGCACTACAGAGTGGGAGATTCTATGTCCCTTAGGTTTGGTTCTTCATTTGTTGAGCTTGTAAGTTATGCATAACTTGTGCTTGAATCTTAAGTAGTTGAGTTATTTGCTGAACGACTATAACCAAGGTTTGAAGCTTTTGCCAACTTACCGAGTTAGAGGGTCCGGGGGGTATGTCTGGTATTATTGGCAAGGGGGCTTCCCAAGGCTGCCATCGAGGCTGAATTGTTGAGTTGGCACATTGAGTTGGTTGACTCGGCTTACTTAGATGAGTTATGTGATTCCTTGGTGTGGCTTTTTTAAATTTTGTAAAAGAACAATTCAAAAACGTGGCAAGCCACTTGGTGTGGCCCGACCTTCAATATCAAGGAGGGGGCGGCGGCACAGGCTTTAGCGTGCTTCCGCCGGCCACAACTACAACCACAATCACATCGATGAGATGAATTTGTCAAGAAGATGGAGACTCTCCAAATTGAGAATGTAGTCACAGATGCCAAAGATGGAGACGACAACGATGCCAACCGTGGCAGCAACTGCCGGAAAAATGATAGTGACGACGAGGGCGGTGCTGAGGATAATGATGACGACGATGACGATGTTGAGGACGACGGCGACGACGATCCTGATGTGTAGTTGAGCCGTGTTATTCTGTGTTCATGATGATATGCGGTTCTAGCAAAAAAAAAAAAAACACTTTCTAGCCAAGAATTCAAAAATAGTTTAAGCATGCATTACTGGGTTGGTAATGTCTCCAAAACCGTATGCGTCTGTTTAATTTGAAACTAAAAAAATAAAATAAAATAATCTAATTTTAAAATATTAATTTAATTTAATTAGTTCAACTTAAAAAAAACTTATTATAAACCAGTCGCTTGCTATATACCAAGGTTTTGGGTATCGGTTTCGGTTTCGGTTTCGGGACCGGCCGAAACCGATACGTTTCAGCCGTTTCGGCCGTTTCGGTTTCAGTTTCGGCCGTTTCGGTTTCGGCCGAAAGAATTTTTTAAATTATTAATTGGGCGTTGACCAGAGTTTGACTATACTTTGACTGTACTTTGACTTCAAATTTAAAATACGATAAAATATTAGAAAAAATTTGAAAAATTTTGGAAAATTATGAATGAATTTATATTTAATTTTACAATAATTTCAAATAATATTTAAGCTAATTAAAATTAATTTTGATAGTTAGTTACTGATATTGTCTAGTTTTAATATATATTAGTGTATTAAAAAAATATACAAGAAATAATATGAATATGATTAAAATTTAAAAATTAACATAAGCAAATTTAACTTTTCATTAAAATGTATTTCACACATACATAATTTATAAAGTCTAAGATAATACAACTAATCATCGTAGTCATCATCGGTTGAGTTTGGAACATCTGAGTGTGGAATTACAAATTCAGTACCTGAATGATCCGGACGATACATGTAACTTAATACATAATTAAAATAATTTACTAATTTAATAATTTAATACGTAATTTACATAATTTAATAATTTACTATTTTGTCATACACTTAAATACAAAATACATTTTTAAATACGTAATTTAAATAATTTATTAATTTAATATTTTACTATGTAACTTAAATAATTTAATACGTATTTTAAGCAGCAAATCTAACTTAATTTTGGATAATTTATCATATCACTGTTTCAATTAATTAGATACATAATGCGCATAATGCAAATTGAGCAAATCCATAAAAACAAATAATTTGATATTCCTGTTTCAGTTCAATTCTCAAGTCTCAACATACATACTATATCTGATACATCAAGTAGAACAAACAAAAAGAAAAAATTATGATACATCAATTTATGATAACAGAAAATTTCATACCTCTGCAACTGAAACAGGAATAGTTGGGCGATTTACAGCAGAACACAAATGAAATCATCTGCTCTTACAGACTTACATTAAGTATATATAAGCCTCAGGACCCAGCCGAAACCTGTGATTCACGGGCATTAATCAAAGTTAATCAACGTGATTCACGGCCAAATCACAGTTAATCAGCCAATACCAACCGACCAACCGACCAGCCGACCAACACCTCCCTATGATTCCCGGGGAAAAAAGCAAAAGCAGCACAGTAAACTGTGATTAACTTAATTAAATGTGATTAATTAAATAAAACTAACCAGTTAAACCCTAAACCGAACTGCGCTCGCGGGGGCACCGATCATCGCCGGCCGACCTGCGGTGCTGAGCTCACCGCCGGTGCAATCAGCTCGCCCTGCGCGCGCTGCGATCGCCCTACGCGCGCGGAGCTCGCCGGCCGCACGCTGCGGTCTCCCCGCGTGCGCCGAGCTCACCATGCACGCACCCTGCGCTCGTCGCCGACGGCTTGCGCTCCCTGCGGTCGGTCCGCGAGCCCTACGGCTGCCCCGACCGCCCTGTGCCCGCCCCGCGCGTGCTGAGATCGCCGCCGGCGCACTCAGCTCGCCTTGCGCACGCTGCGGTCACCCCGCACACGCCGAGCTCGCCCCGTGCGTGCTGCGATCTCCCCGCACGCGCTGAGCTCGCCCCACACGTGCTGCGCTCGCCATGCACGCGCCGAGCTCGCCATGCATGCGCCCTGCGCTCGCCGCCGACGGCCTGCGCTCCCTGCAGAAACTACGCACTCCCTGCGGCCGGCCCGCACGCCCTGCGGCTGCCCCGACCCCCCTGTGCCCACCCTGCGCGGCCTGCCGGCCGCCCGAGCACGCCGTCCTCGCCCGCAGTCACCCGCAGTGCCCGCCCTCACCCGCAGTTGCCCGCTCTCGCCCGCAGTCGCCTGTAGCCGCCCCGAGCTCGCCCGCCCTCGCCGGCCCTCGCCCGCGGTCGGCCGCGGTCGCCGGTAGCCGCCCTCGCCCTCGCCCGCATGCGCCCGCCCGCGCCTGCGGCCGCCAAGCCCTCTGCTACGATGAAACCCTAAACCGAAATGATAAATACCATTTCGGCTGAAACGTTTCGGTTTCGGCCGAAACTCGGAACCATGCTATATACATTATTATGACCCTTGCCATTCTGTATAAAAAACAACGCACCGTGATATCTCTATGGACTCAATAATTTCCCCATAGCTCTGCCTATTTCTTTGTAGAATTTCAAGTATTCTCCTGAGAAAAACCCTCCTCCTAGCTCTTCCGTAAACGAACCATCTTGTTCAGTAAGCTTGCAGCAGAGCATTTCTGACCTCCGAAGCTCCTCGAATTTCTCACTGTCCATATTAACCCACAGTCTTGCTATGCTAGCATGAAACATTCGCCGATCATCGCTGACCACCAATTCGACCTCTCCATCTTATCCATCCCTGCACAACACTTGAATCTCCAAACATCCTTCACCACGTTTGGCCACAAGCTTGGAGAAAATCTCAGTTTTCGCTCATCAATATGGCTGCATCCTCTCCATCTGAGCTTCGCCTTGGTCAATAATTTGTCTAGTGACGCTATCAAACAAAACATCTAGTCTTTATAGGCAACTTCAATTTCCAGAAATCCTTCGGCAAAACTGACCTAATCCTTCTATCGGTAAGCCATTTATATGCACTACGCACCTAGGACACTCCACTTTATTCCCATTTCCAAACCCTCCGATCTGCACCATCAATAAAATTAGTAACGCCAATGCTTAATCATAGCTCCTCCCAAACTTGAATATTGAATATTGAACTCAACCCTAATCAGGTTAGTCAAATTTGAATTAAACCCTAATTAGATTAAATCAAATTCAAACTGATTAAATTAAACTTTAATTCAAATCAAAATCACATCAAATCAGAACAAAAATTAGGTTGAACCAGAATCAAAATTAAGTCAAATATGAACTTAAACGAGGTTGAACTTGAACGAAAATAAGATCAAACTTAAACTAAAATTAGGTCAAACTTAAACCATAACTAAGTTGAATCAAACCAACTTAAACTGATCCCAAGTCAATTAAGGTTCAGACTTGAATTCAGTAAGGGTCTCATATGAGTTGAACCCAAATCCATTAATAGGTTGAACTGAATCTAATAAGAACCCATTAATAGTTAGATCCATGATTCATCAAGGATCCAATAAGAATTCAATAATAGTTGAATCTAAGATCTATTAAGGATCCATTAAGGACCCAGCAACAGTTAGATCCAAGATCCATTAAAGATTCATAAGAACCCAATAAGAATTGATCCAAGATCCATTAATAATCCATTAAAAATCCAATAAGGATCTAACATAAGGTTGAGCCTGACTCAAATTGACTCAAATTAGACTCGAATTGAGATCGAGTTTTGAATATTGAATTGAATTAAATTAGATTCAAATTGAAATCAAACTTCGAACATTGAACTCACTCAAATCAAACTTTATTGAAATCAAGTTTTAATTATTAAATTGAATAAAACCAAACTTCAATCAACATCAAGTCTAAATTTCAAACTATACTGAATTAGACTTGAACCAAAACTAAGTCTGAGTCGAGTCAAATTAATTAGGGTTAGTTGACAACAAGCTCAAAGCCTTTGACAATACCTCTCCTATTGATGGTATACAAAAGAGGTTGTCGATTATCAAATCGCAGATGATTACCATAATATAAGATTATTAATCATTCTTTCAAATCAAACCCGAGGTAAGCTTGAACATATTTAGTCGGCAAGCCAAACGCTGTGTTTAAATAAAATCAATCGACAATATGCTTAAAGCTATCGACCATACTTCAAGATAAGTCGATACACACTCAAAAGCCGTTGATGATGTTTCAAACTTAATCGATAATACATCAAAGGGGCCGTCAATTATTAAATAAAAAATGATCATTATAAGCCAAGGCTATTAACTATTTGGAATCAAACTAAAGGCAGACATGAACTCATTTAGTTAATTAGCTAAATGCCTTGTTCAAAAGAAGTCAACTGATAATATGCGTAAAGCCAACAATCACACTCTAAGCTCAACCAACACAAACTTAAAGTCCTTGATGATGTTTTAAATCTAATCAACAACAAGCTAAGAAGCCATCAATTATCAAGTTAAAAATGATTAGCATAAGTTAAGGTCGCTAATCATTCTTTCAAATATAGATCAAAAGAAGTTAATTGACAATAAATAAAAAGTCATCAGTGATACTTTAGGTCTTAATAGGGTCAACTGACATAGACCATAACAGTCAGCCACACCCTAAACTCTATCAAAGTTATTAGCATTCACTAAAAATCAATCAAGTATCTATCCAAGTAAAATTTTGCTCGATCAAATATACAGGAGTAGGGCAATGACGAGCGTCAAGATGTTCCCATTCTCTTTCTTATTATGTCAATCATGACTATGAATTTAATTTTCCTAAATTGTAAAGTGAGGGTATGCCTATGCTTAAGCCATATATCCCTTTCTCAAATCAATCAATCATGTTTTATTTTCTTCGTGTCTCTATTTAATTAGCTAGGTTTCTCATTTTCGAGGATTTCTAATAATTATCATGATAATTAACAATAGGGACTTATACCTGTTAGAAGTCATGCTTCCATAATTTCTGATTGCACACTCAAAACACCCTCAAATTTTTATTTGTCCTTTTGAGATTGCAAGGGTGGTCGATTTTGGCACCACAAAGAGCTATTCTTCAGTGGCATGAATGTTTCTTGCAATGTAAGTCTTACTTTTCTCAGTTCTTTGACTTTCTTCATATTTCCTTATGTTTTCTCTAACTCCTTGTTCAGTTTGCAGATGATTGAATATTTCCACCATGCCAAGAAGCATTTGCTTGTGGACAAAAGGGAGTCTTCAAGTCATAAGTCAAACTTTACAACCATTGAGGCTAGCATTGGAGCTCTACAATTTGAACTAGAAGCTCTTCGGTTGGATTTGGTAGTGTCTTGTTCCTCCCTTGAATGGGAAGCCAAGAAGAAGGCTACGGAGGAGAAGGATGCCATCGAGGAGAAGCTAATGAAGGCGGAGGAAGGCGAGACTTGGCTTGTTGTGAGAACAAATGGCTCCAGAAGAAAGAGCTCCCGAACTCCTCAAGGCACAAGAAGATGCCATCACTGCCTTTCGAAGTAGGAGGGAGTTTCAACTACTCCTTTAGATACAAAAGAACTCACAATCCTAAAATACGAGAAGAGCAAGACCTACTTGATGAAGGTAGGTAGACTTAATGTCCAATCCTTTAAGGATGACTATATGACTTTCCAAGACAAGGTGATCCATTGCTTAGCAAGGCTAGACTTTGATCCCCATGCCCTCTGAGTTGAGCTGTATGATGAAGCTTGGACTAAGAGGCTTCATTGGGAGTATGGGGAGGTGATCAACTCTGACCCTTTCCTTGACGAGGATGTGGGGGTTCCTAATGAGTCAAGCTCAGGCTACACCCTGTTCTCCTTTGAGGATGAGGGAGGCTCGGTGGAAGCTTTGAGCCTTTTGAAGGGAGCATAGGATAGCTTTTTGGCTTTTCCTCTTTTGCTTTGTTATAATTTGAATTTTTGGAGTTTAATGTAGTGCTATTTTAGTTCACTGTTTTGGAATGAATGCTTCTTTATTCTTCAATGAAAATTTGCTCTTTATCCAAGTGTTAGCTTGGTGGTTCACTTTGTGAAATTCATCAAGCTAAATTCTTAGTAGTCAAGGTAGATATTTAGCTTGAAATAGCTCGAACACATTTTTGGTTCTATTTTCAATTTGCTATAATAAACTGGTCATGATAGTTCTTAAGTTTTACCTAAGAATTTTTGGTGAATTCAATTTGGAATGTCTTCCTCACCATGTTATGCTCAAAGCAAAGCTTTAGTTCACCTCTCATTCAAGCCTTCTCTTAGGATTTGGACAAACACATGACTCAATATCGTACTTGCATGACCTGGTCAATAGCATTGCCTAGATCAGTGATCTTACACCCTAGATAAGCATGCAACTTAGAATTGAGACCTCTTGCCTTGGGTGAGTGTGAGATTTAGAGTGCCTTGTGTAGGTGCTTGGACCTAGAGCGAAGCGAAGGTCTTGTGCTTTGTGTAGGTGCTTAGACCTAGAGTCAAAGTCTTTGGTGCCTCAGATAGGTATGTGGCCTAGAGTTGAAGTCTTTGTGTCTTGGTTAAGCCCCTAGCTTAGAACCTAAGTTTTCATGCCTTGATTAGGTATGTAACATAGAATTGAGCTCTTTATGCCTTGGTTAAGTATGTAATCTAGACTTGAGGTGTTTGTGCTTTGGTTAAGCTCCTAGCTTAGAGCCAAGGTCTTTGTGCCTTGGTTAAGCTCATAACTTAAAGCCAATGTCTTCATACCTTTGTTAGATGCATGACTTAGAGTCGATGTCTTTGGTATGTAGTCTTTCTTTGGATTGATTTCATGACTCTGTCAATGAGGAGCTCTTATGAAATAAGGGAGTCATAAATTTTATTTGAATAAAAAACTTCCTTAGGTTATCAACATGCCATGTCCTTGGCAACACCTTACCATCTAGATGTTCAAGCTTGAAAGTCCTAGGAGTCATTGCTCAAGTAATCTTGTATGGTCCTTCCCAGTTTGAAGAGAGCTTCCTTGAGACTCAGTCGATGACAATCATACGATGGAGTAACCAATTGCCTGGTTGCAGCTCTAGTTTATGAACTTGAGCATTGAAGTATCGAGCTGCATGCCTTTGGTATTCGGTAATCCTTGCATGAGATTTTTCCCAAACTTTTGGAATGAGATCCTTTTTGGCTTGAATTTTCACTTCATAGGTAATCTCCATAGGTATGACTACTTTAACTCCATAAGTTAGTAAGAAGGGCATTTCTATAGTCATTGTACATGGGGTGGTTCAGTAGGACCATAGGACATGTGGTAGTTCTTTAATCCAAGCATCTTTTGCCCTCTGAAAGCACATCTTTAACCCTTAAAGTGAGGTTCAATTTGTTATATCGGCTAAGCTATTCTACTAGAGGTGCACCATTGAGGTAAATCTTTGTTCAATGTGGAGACAATTATAATATTCTTTTAACTTTGACCTATCAAATTGCTTTTCGTTGTTTATGACTAGAACTTGTGGTAACCCATGCTGCTCTATTAGAGGAATTCCTAGATCTTTTTTTCAGTGATCATGGAGAGAGGTTCAGCTTCTACCCACTTGTTGAAGTAGTCAATGGTGACCACTAGGAACTTTCTCTACCCCAAGGCCAGAGGAAATAGAACCCAATATATCCATTCCCCATTAGTTAAAGGCCTAAACAACTTATTTTTGCTAAAGTTGAATTGCTGGGCTATGATACACTGAGGTGTATTTCTGGCATTGTTCATATATGGAGATAAACTCGGTTACCTCGAAGGCCATGTTAAGTTAAGAATATTCTTATTTGAGGAGCTTGTGCACCAAAACACATTTGTCCCCATAACTCCCACATATTCCTCCATGTACTTTTCGGAGTGTATACTTAGCTTCAACTAGCCTCAAACATTAGAGGAGTGGTTGAGTGAGTAACCTTTTATGTAGGATCTTATCTACTAGGATGAAGGGGCACTAGTCCATTTATTCTTTGAGCCTCCATTTAATCTTCAAGTTGTCCTTCTTTGAGATAGTTCACTATGGGGTCCATCTAGCATGGTTCTTTGCTTATATGTTCAAGCCATCTACATGTTCTTCAAGTCACATTCGTTGAATCATCATCATGCCTCAATCATCTTCTGTTTGAGTTAATTTTATTCAAAAATTAAATTTAATTAAAATTTAGTCAAAATATGGACTTGAATGCTACTGGATTGTGATCGAAATGTGAGTCTCAATTGAACTGAAATAGCAATCAAATTCGGTTGAAAATTGGGTTTAATTTGGACTTGAGTCATTGGAAAATTTGAGCTCAAAGTAAAGCAAGCCAATGAGCTAGATATTTGGACCAAAATCAGACCCAAATTCATCAAATATTTGTATCAAAATGAAACATTTAAAGTCTTTACAAATGGGTCCCTAATATGACTTTTCTTATAAATAAATTCTTAAGATAAAAATTTTTACGAAAAATAGTCCTTGAAAGTTTTGAAATTTTCCGTAAAATCTAAACTTTACAAATGAACCCCTCAAAATTTTATATTCAGGAATAAATTCCTAAAATTTCTAACTTTCGCAAATAAGCTCCTAAAATTTCTGAAATTTGCAAATAAGACTCTTGAAAACCTTTGTTTGTAAACAAGTCCACATTTTATTTAAAAAGGATCCCAAAAATTTCAGAATTTTTACAAATATGTTCCTTTTGCAAAAAAGACTCTAAAATTTATAAAATTATATTTTGGTCTAATTTTTGGGAAAATTTGAGAATAAGCACAAAATTTTTATTTGCAAATAAGTTAGAATTTTAGGGCCCTAAAAATTTTAAAATTCTTAAAAATGTTCCATTTTTATGAAAAGTCTCTGAAATTTATAAAATTATACTTTGGTCCAATTTTTTTTAAAAATTATAAATAACCCCCTAAAAATTCAACATCTTGAAAATGGTACAAAATCTCAAATTTTTTCATTAGGAAAAATAAATCCTTGTCAATCAATTACATACAATCATAAGATTTTGGAAATAAAAATAATTATAATTTTATTACAAATTGGGATTTAATATCATTCCCAATTAGGCCACTCGGTGATTTGATTTTGATCTTCTTTGAAGCCTATAAAAAGGCTAAAAAACTTGTAAAACAAAGTAATAGAAAAAGAAGATAGAGGAGGGGATCAGGAGGCCATCATTGACGAGTTTATCAAGAAGGGCTAAAGATTGAAAAGGTGAAAGTTTGACTTAGCTTCATTCTTTTTCTTTTTTCTCTTTGTCTGCTCTCCTCCTCTTCCATCAGGTTATCAAACTGCTTTGCCCCAATGTCCACCCTCATTCTAACTGTGCATGCATCCTAAATGTCTATTAGTGAGCTTCACTGTCGATGCAAAACCCTACTACAGCCATCACCTAGCACTATCGATGAGCTCTCACTTACTTGTACATGATCCTTGCATCTCGCTGGATTGGGAGGTGGCCAGATCCAGCCCAAAGAGAGCTCCGCGGGGTGCTTCCTACCCCATCTCAACCGTGACTGGCCAAATCTCGTCGTCTCTTGCCAGATTTGGCCAGAGATGAAGATCTGGCTAGGAGAGGCCCAATCATGAGAGCACCCAATCAAGAAAGGAGGAGGAGGAGGAGAGGAGGGGGAGGGGGGGGGGGGGGGGGGGTGGGGTGTATGCGCACATCTTGTGGGGAAGAAAGGGAAATGTGAGAAAAAAATGGAAAAAAGGTTGCTTAAAAAAAGAGAAAAAGTTTCATCTTACCTCGATTTTCGTACCACCATCACCATGACCATCCGCGATCCTTAGCGTCTTGACAAACTTCATCAACATTGTGGCCATCAGCAGCCTCTTGAAGATGGCAGTGAAGACGGTGGACTTGGTGACCTTGCTACGGTCACTTGCGGTACCCTGAAGACAACAATAAAGATGACGGACTTCATGACTCCACTGTGGCCATCCGCGGTCCCTTGAAGATGGTAATGAAGATGACGGACCTTGTGACCATGTTGTGACCACCTGTGACCCCTCAAAGATGGTGATGAAGATGGCAAATCCTCGTTACATACAAGATAGCCTTTTGGCTTGCATATAGATAGCTTTTAGGCTAGCACTCAACTAGCCTTTAGGCTCACATCTAAGCTAGCCTTCCAGCTCACAATTAGCTAGCCTTTGGGCTCACACTTAGCTAGCCTTCAAGCTCACACTTAGCCAGCCTTTGGGCTCACACACATCCAGCCTTTGGCCTGACACTAAGCAAGCTTTTGAGCTTGCATCCATCTAGCCTTCAGGCTCGTATCCAAGCCAACCTTCGAGTTCACACTTAGCCAACCTTCGAACTCACATCCAAGTTAGCCTTCGGGCTCACACTTAACAAGTATTTTGGCTTGTATTCAGCTAGCCTTCAAACTTGCACTTAGCTAATCTTTGGGCTTACACCTAAGATAGTCTTCAAGCTTGCATCAAAGTCAGCCTTCAAACTCACACTTAACTAGCCTTTGGGCTCACATTCAGCCAGTCTTTAGACTCCCACTTAAGCTAGCCTTTGGACTTGAATCCAAGCTAGCCTTCAAGCTTACATTTTAGCTAGCCTTTGGGCTCACACCCAGCTAGCCTTTAGGCTCACATCCAAGTTAGCCTTCGGGCTCACATTCAGCCAACCTTCAAGCTTGCATCTTAGCCAACCTTTAGACTCATATCTCAGATAACCTTTGGCTTGCATCTAAGCTAATCTTCAAACTCACACTCAGTCAACTCTCGTGCTCACATTAAGCTAGCTTTCAAGCTCGTGAACCAAGCCAACCTTCGGGTTTGCACATTTTAAGTCGGGCTATAAGTCTGTCTAAAATCATTATAAATAACCAAAGACCCTCAAATCAAACTGTTTGACATGAAGTAATTTAATTATATTAAAATTAAACTCAGCCAAAATAAATGGATGAAGGTCAAGTTGACTCGGATGGACCCAAATTGATCAAACAAATGGACAAAAACCCAAATTGAGCTAGCTCAAAGATTAATTAGGTTCAAGTTGGGTCAAAATCAAGTTGAATCTAAATTAAACTAAGTTCAAATCAAACCCTGATCGGGTCAAATCAAGTCCAAACGAAAAGAACAAACTCAAAGGTAAACCAGAACTAAGCTAGACTGAGCCTAAACTAAAATCAAGTTGAATTAAATTGACTTGAAATTGAGTTAAAGTCCAGCAGACCTAGACTTTATAGAGGTCCAATACAAGATCAAAACTTGACTCAAGATAAATAAAATCAAACTTAGACCTGAACTGTATTAGTGCCGATGGAACTAAATAAGATCAAACTGAGTCCCATTGGGGGTGTTGAAACTTTGGTAATACTCTAAAGGTATGAATAAAGGGTGATGTTACACCTAACTTGAACTTGAATTAGTTTGAATATAACTAAATAAGATCAAACTAAGTCTCACTGGGTGTGCTACAAAAGCCTTTAGCAATACGTCAAAGCTATATCCATCTCCCTAAATCGTTGGTGATGCTACCAAATCAAAAAAGTTAATTGCCAATACACTCCAAGTTATCAGTCATACTTCAAAGCTATACTTGAACCCCTAAGCCATCGGTGATGCTACCAAATCAATAAAATTAATCAACAATATGCTCAGAGCTATTGGCCACACTTCAAGCTAGTTAACCCTATAAGCAAATGATGATGCACCCTTTTCAAGCTATCCAACCCTAGAAGCAGTTGGTGACATATTCTCCAAGCTAGTCAACCCAGCAAGTAGTTGATGACATGCCTTCTCAAGCTAGTCAACCCAACAAGTAGTTGATGACGTGCCTTTTCAAGCTAGTCAACCATACAAGCAATTGACAATGCGTCTTTCAAGCTAGCCAACCCTAGAAATAGTTGGCGATGCATCTTCAAGCTACACCAAACCTCATAACCTATTAGTGATGCTTCAAAGACTAATGGAGTTATCACCTACACATTATTGGCTATGAAAATACTTCAAGGTTAAATGTAGTTATCACCCACACCTTATTGGTTAATGGAAATACTCCAACCCAAACAAAGTTATCACCAATGCCTTATTAGCTAATGCAAATATTCCAACCCAAATGGAGTTATCGTCCATGCCTTATTAGCTAATAGAAATACTTCAACCCAAATGGAGTTATTGTCCATTCCTTGGGCTCTTTGCTATCTTAGGCAGTCAACCTCAATCCCACAAATTTTGGCACACTCGGTGGGACCAGACTTCTCCTCCAAATATAGAAATCTAGTTAATATTATAGAGACATTGACAAAGTAGAATTACGATTGAAGGCTAATCAATTGTATTCTCCTTTGTAGAAAAAAGAATTAAATGGCAATAATGGGTAACATCTCTGCCCCATGATACACCATCATCCTATGGGCAGGTTCTGTTGTGTAGTTATGTCAGTCAATAATTGCTACAGAAGCAGCTGAAGCTTAGATCAAGTTTGAGACCATCTCTGAGGTTGTGTAGTTCAACATAGCATATGCTATTATACTGACTGAAGTTATTGACATGCAAAATCATCCTATTTCTCACCTTCTATCAAGGGGAAGGAGGCCCAATGATGTCATCCCTAATAAGAAAGGCCATTTGGATGAAGAGCTAGAAGCCATACCTCAAAGAATATTGGTCTTCTAGAGATTTCATTCTGATCGAGGAAGAAAATTTCATTCTGATCATCACAAGTAAAGAAAAAGCTACTAGAATCTTCAGCCGACTTGGGAAGTCTATCCCTCGAATGAAGTCGGTTATTACCATTCCTAACTCCAGCTCCTTTGCGCTCTTGAGCAATTTGAAGAAGGGTAGGAGCAAGCCATAGAGGGCACAATCTTGCCTTAAGACTATAATAAATGAGTGAATTACTAAACAAAACTAGAAGAGTCACTGTAAAGCTATAATCCAACATGAGGGTTCACCAAGGGAGACCACCCACACTATCAGAGTCATTTCTCATCATGACTCTCAGAGGGACCACGAGCTCACACTCCAATAGGCCAAACACCAAAAGAAGGCTATCTGAGTGAGGCTTACGAATGAAGAAATCTAAGAGGAGAGGGCCTTTGTGGAATATTTCTTGCTACCACACCAAAGAGAGGGTGTGGTAACCAACTCTATGAGTAGACTCTTGAATGAGATGACTCAACTGATGGGAGAAATTAGCCTTAATCCAAAACCTAAATTTGATTCTCAAAGCATGGACCATCATGTTCTGACAGAAGCCTTGGTCATAACTGAAAGCTCCAATCAAGAAGTGACCATAGAGGCACTGCAAGAACAACTGAGATAACAAGGCAAAGAGAAAGATGAAGCTTAAAAGAAAGTTATGAAGTGATGGAGATATTGCTATAGATGAGTCAGAAGCTTAGTAAGTTGGAACAATGCCAACAACCATCTCAAGTAGCAGAAGCAGTGGAAAGGGCATCTCCTATGGACAAAATCCACAAAAATGTGGGTCCTTCACAAGCACCTCCTCTAGTAAAAGATATTCAATCCCTGATTTCAAGGATCCTTAACAATATGGAACTCCCAACATACATACAATAGCAGATACAACAAATGGTTGCTACACAGTTGTGACAAGAAAGTGAGACGAGTAGGGTAAATAATACTAACAAACTATACTCTACCCATCACGACTGAACGCCATATCTCAGAGGCTATATAGTGTCTAATTGCAAATAGTTTAATGGCATGGGCAATCCTAAATAATACATAGCTTACTTTGTGACTCTATGTAGAAATTCAAGTAATAGTCCCTTATTATTACCTTGCTAATTTTTAGTAAGCTTGACAAGAGTACCATTTAAATAGTATGCTAATTTACAATCAAAATCTATACAAACTTGGGCACAAATAAAAGAGACTTTTTGAATTAGGTTTGGAGGAGTTAATGATAAAGTGATCATTATAGACCTTGTCTCAACATTGAAATGCGACAATGAGTCAATTTTGGATTATATCACATGGTGGAGAAATCTCAGCATCAAGTGCAAACAACTCATGAGCCAATTTGAAGTAGTGAACTTGGTTCTTGGCAACATAAGGGGACAATGGATGGCATTGTATCTGAGTGCCTCATCTATCTATACCTTCCAAAATCTCATCATAATAAAGAAGCTAAAAAGGATTAACCCACCAACCTTGTTTAGTTCACAAAATTTCAAGCCAGAAAAGGATAAGATAAAGTGTGGAGAGACTTCCAAAAATATGAGAGCTGCATTCACAATAACTGAGTAAAAAAAACCTCCAAACCCCATCATGAACAAGGGTAATCCTAAAAAGCCATCGACACTTGGAGGAGATGTAGAAGTGGAATAATCCAATAATCTCCAACAAAGGCTCAAAAAGAAATATTCTTTCAAAAGAGAAAGAATAGCTAAAATCTTCCAGGATGCTCTAAAGTTATGACTCTAATTACCAGAATTCAAGAGACTAGGTGAGGGTAACAAAATAGATCACCCAAATGATTATCCTTACCATAGGATTTTGAGGCATACCATCGATGTTGGGGGAGCCGAAAGGGTGTCAAACCGGAATAATATAGTGAGCCGGACACCAAACCATCCCAAAAGCTTAAGCTCATGAGATATGGGTTTTTTCACTATATATATTGGACCCTATCTATCCAATATCCGATGTGGGACTAATTTATCACACCTGACATTATAAAAATCTCCCCCTTCAGGTGTGATTTGACCACATCAATTTTAACACTCTTAATCAAGAACTCTTTTACTCGACCAGTTCCACCGTGTGACCCATACCAACGGATTTTTGTCTCATTCTTTTGATTTTTTTTAAGAGAAACTAACATGCGACTCAATTCAATTGCACCATCACGGTAATTTCGGTTTTAAGAGTTTGCACAGCTTTGAACCTGAAGCTCTGATACCACTTGTTGCGGAAAATATCGATATCCACTATAATTCACGATATAGAGGAAGAACAGAAAAGAGGAAAAGATAGAAGACAAGAGATATATGTGGGAAGACGATCCAGAGAATATTGTATTGATGAGAAAGAGTAAAGAGAATATTACAACGACGAAGACGAAACTCCAATATCACCAACTCTCCCTCTCTTTTTCTATTTCTTGAGACCCTTACATCAATGGTGTATTTATAGATGTGGCCTAATGATGTTTGAGTCAAAATAGAAGACTGACTCAAATAAGACTTCTACTAATTTAAGACTTCTAGAAGATAAATCTAGATAAGGATTAGGCCCATTAATATAATTAAGACTATCCGAAAAATCCGAATTCGAGATACCATAAAGCCAACAATCTCCACCTTGGCTCGAATCATCTTATTATCTGAATTTGAATTTGCAATAGATGTCTTTACCATTACCTCCTGGGATAGGATCAACGACCTTGAATATTGATCAAGTCCAAACAGAGGTTGAACTTATCAATCGGAATCACCTTCGTCAACATATCTGCAGGATTTCTTGAAGTATGAATCTTTTGTAAAGAAATCTCGCCGTCCTCAATAATATCTCGAATAAAATGAAATCGGACATCTATATGCTTTGATCTGGCATGATACATTTGGTTCTTCGCAAGGTGTATGGCGCTTTGACTGTCGCAAAAAATAAGAAGAACATGTTGAGAAAAACCAATTTCACTTGCCAAACCTTTTAGCCATAGGGCTTCTTTGACGGCTTCTGTAGCTGCCATATACTCAGACTCTGTTATAGATAATGCTACAGTTGATTGTAAGGTACACCTCCAACTAATAGGTCCTCCACAAAGAGTGAAAAGATAACCAGTGAGGGATCGGCGTCGATCAAGGTCTCAGCATAGTGAATCGACATAGCCAATAATTTGGCCTCTTGCACTGTGTTCCTGTCGAAACATAAACCAATATTAAGAGTACCTTTAATATATCTTAATAGCCATTTCATGGCCTGCCAATGCTCTTTTCCTGGATTTGCCATGTAACGACTAACAACGATGACTGCTTGTGCAATATCAGGTCTTGTGCATACCATAGCATACATTAGGCTTCCAACAACACTTGAAAATGGGATGTTCTCCATGTATGCATGCTCTTCATCTGTAGAAGGATATTGTTGAGCTGAAAGCTTGAAGTGAGATGCCAAAGGAGTACTGACGGATTTTGAATTCTGCATGTGAAAATGAGAAATAATCTTCTCGAGATATTTGCTCTGTTTAAGCCATAATTTTTCATGCTTTCGATCTCGATCAATCTCCATATCGAGAATCTTCCTTGCAGCACCTAAATCTTTCATCTCAAATTCCTTTTTCATTTTAAACTTTAAATCATTCAGTAGAGATATGTCTTGAGTAGCGATAAGCATATCATCAACATAAAGAAGCAATATAATAAATGAGTTATTGGCATGCATCTTAAAATAAACACAGCAATCATGTTTGCAGTGGATGAAATCTTGACCCAGCATAAAACTGTCAAACCTTTTATACCATTGCCTTGGAGACTGTTTCAAACCATAAAGTGATTTGTTCAACTTGCAAACAAAATTTTCTTTGCCTTCTTGGATGAACCCTTCAGGCTGTTGCATAAAAATTTGTTCTTCTAATTCTCCATGCAGAAAGGCAGTTTTGACATCAAGCTGTTCTAACTCAAGATTATGAAAACAACTAAAGCAAGTAGAAAATGAATAGATGTGTGTTTAACCACAGGAGAGAAAATTTCATTAAAGTCAGCACCCTCCTTTTGTGAATACCCTTTTGCAACTAAACGAACCTTGAATTTAACACCATCTATCTCAGAGAAATCCTCTTTCTTTCGAAATACCCACTTGCAACCAATTGCTCTTTTACCTTCTGATAATTTCACCAGATCTCAAGTATGGTTCTTTTGAAGGGAATCCATCTCTTCATTCATAGCAGCTTGCCACTGAGAAAAATTCTTATCCTGCACTGCTTCTTTATAGGAAGAAGGATCACCATTGTCAGTAACTAAAGCAAAAGCTACCATATCTTCAAAATCATACCTCTCAGGTGGCTTTATTTTTCTTTGAGATCTTCGAAGTGGAGACTTTTCAGAAACTTGATTCTTAGAATTTTCTTGAGAGTTGGGCATATCCTGAATATCTTCTTCTGAAGGAACTACATGCTCCACCTCCACTTGCATTATATCATTAGGATCTTTCTTGAGAGATTTTAGCATAACACTTTCATTAAATACTATGTCTCTCTCAATAATTACATTTGAAATAGTAGGATCCCACAAACGATAGCCTTTGACGCCTTTGGCATAACCCAGGAAAATACACTTTTTGGAACGTGCATCTAACTTATCCTTGACAACATGCACATAAGCAGGGCAACCAAAAATCTTTAAAGAAGAATAATTTGCAGGATGACCAGTCCATACCTCTTCAGGAGTCTTGCAATTAATGGCTGTTTGAGGAGAACGATTCACAATGAAGCATGCTGTATTGACTACTTCTGCCCAAAAATCTTTATCAAGATTAGCTGTACTGAGCATACTACGTGCTTTCTCCAACAAAGTTCTGTTCATCCTTTCAGCTACACCGTTTTGTTGAGGTTTTCCTGGGATGGTAAAGTGGCGTTTGATTCCTTCATCTTCACAGAATTTGAGAAACTCTGTTGATTTGTATTCTCCGCCATTATCACTTCTGAGATATTTGATTTTTTTGCCAGTCCTTTTTTCAACTGAAGTTTTCCACCGTTTGAAAATAGAGAACACTTCGGCTTTGTGATGCAAAAAATAAATCCACACTTTTCTGGAAAAATCATCAATAAAACTGACAAAATAACGAGCATCAGATTTTGATGGAATAGGAGAGCACCACACATCAGAATGAATATAATCAATTAAGCCTTTAGTGCAATGAATACCGGTGTTAAACTTTACCTTGGATTGTTTACCATAGAGACAATGCTCACAGAAATCCAATTTGCATGAGTTGAGGCATTTCAGTAATTTTCTTTTGTTGAGTTCACTTAAGCCTTGCTCACTCATATGATCGAGACGCATATGCCATAAGTGGGTCATATCAGAAGAAGAGGCCAGAGAAATTGCTGCTCCACCTGCAATGGTTTTTCCTACTAACTCATACAAATTTCCATGCTTTAGGCCCTTCATCATTATCAATGAGCCTTTAGCAACCTTAAGAACTCCACCTTCAGCAGAATTCTTATAACCAGCAAAATCCAAAGCATCCAAAGAGATCAAATTCTTTTTCAAATCAGGAACATGCCTAACAACAGTAAGAGTTCTAATAATATTATCAAACATCTTAATTTTGATTATTCCAATTCCAACAGTTTTGCATGGATTGTTATTACCCATCAAAACCAAACCACCATCATAAGACTTGTAGTCTTCAAACCAATCCTTATTAGGACACATGTGGTAAGAACAACCAGAATCAAGAATCCAAATATCATGGTAATGATCAAAATTAGAACTAATAGAGAGAACGTTACCCAAATTATCATCAGAACTTCCTTCAACAACTGACACTTGTTCTTTGGCTTGCTCTTTAAATTGAAATTCTCTTTCTTTCTTTGCTTTGAGCTTCCAACAATCTTTAATTGCATGTCCCATCTTCTTACAATACCTGCAATTTATTTCTTTGGATTTGGATCTAGAACGACCTGTCCTTGATCTTTCTTTGGTACGACAATTAATGCTTCTGAGTGTGACACATCCCCTCCAATCTTTTTCAAATATTCATTAGATAGAAGGGCAGCAGTAATATCGTCAAATTTCAAATCCTTCCCATACATGAGAGTAGTTTTAAGATTCTCAAGAGAAGGAGGTAAAGACGATAATAAAATAATTGTCTTGTCTTCATCTTCAATTTTAACATCAATGCTTAACAATTGAGAAACAATTTTATTGAAAGCATTAAGATGATCAACTATATTCGTACCTTCTATCATTCGAAAATTGAAGAGCTTCTGCTTTAAATAAACTCGATTTGAGATAGACTTACTCATATACTGTTTCTCCAGCTTTTTCCATAACTCTGAAGGTGATGTTTCATCAAGAAACGGATAAAGTACCTCCTCGGTGAGACTGAGGATGATTGTACTATATGCACTGGCCTTTTGGTTTTCCCAGACACTTTCGGTGACATCTTCAGGCTTGACGTCCTCCAATGTGTGTCTCAACCCTTGTTGAGTAAGAATTGCACGAACTCTTGCTTGACAAATAGGAAATCCTTGCTTTCCATTGAATTTCTCTATATCAAAATTAGAGTGTGGTTCATTCTCATGCTCGGTATGGTGCCTTAGACTTGAGCTTTGTTTTAACATATCGAAGGACCAATCTTTTCAATTCTTTGCAATTCCCAGAATCACGAGAGAACCATTATGTCATGAAGTGCATAACAAGAGTCCTGGTTGTTGTTGCCAATGGGGGTGCAGTATTTTGTGGCAGCTTGCATTGATTTCCTGGTAGCTGTGCTCGGGAAGGACTCAATCTTGGACCATTATGTATTTGAAGCAATAGCTACATTGATCAGGAAGTCTGCTGAGGACCACCTAATTGCGGTCACTGTTTTTGAAGCTAGTTTATTCCCAGTGCTTCAGAATATCTTAGGAAATGACATCACTGAAAATGGTCCATATGCCTTCCAGATTTTTGCTCAGCTTGTTGAGATGAATAAACCACCACTCTCGGAGAAATACATAGATCTCCACCGGGTGTGTTTCAGACCGGAATCCTGGAAAAGGACTGCAAATGCCCTCGGTTTGGTGCGACTGCTACAAGCATACCAACCGAAGATACAAGATGAGCCATATATACTTGAACATGAATGGCTTAGCCCTGATGCCAATTTGGAGCGTGTCCTTAGAATATTGGACATGCTGTTTTCCTCTCCAAGTACAGAAGATCTTGGGTTTGCAGTGCTCAACGTTATCACGGAAAATGTTGATTCTGATGTACTAACACTAAAAGTAAAAAAAATATGGCATTTCCTGTTCTCACGGCCGCTGATTATGCGGACTGTGAAGTTTGCGAATTCACGCATCATATTCATGTCACTGTTTTTACTGAAGCATGGACTTCCTCTTGTACACACCATTAGGATTGCTCAGCCCAGCATGTTTGTAGAAATTCTTGAGCATTTTTGGGTTCCTAATCTGAAGCTCATCAAAGGATCCATCGAAGTCAAGTTGGTTACAGTTGCTTCGACAAGGTTAATATGTGAATCCAATATCATTTTGGATTCAACTACCTCTGAGGTCTGGGGCAAGATGCTTGACAGCATCATAACATTGTTTGCACAGCTTCAAACCTGAAGCTCTGATACCACTTGTTGGGGGAGCCGAAAGAGTGTCGAACCGGAATAATATAGTGAGCCGGACACCAAACCATCCCAAAAGCTTAAGCTCATGAGATATGGGTCTTTTTCACTATATATATTGGACCCTATCTATCCAATATCCGATGTGGGACTAATTTATCACACCTGACATTATAACACATCGAAGACTGCTATGTGTTCAAGGATTGGGTTGAGAAGCATTATCGAGAAGATAAACTAACTCTTTCGAAGGTAGCCCTATTCAAAACTTCCATCGAATACATTAATCATATTGCTATGTTCGAGGGCCATGAACCACTTGCTAAAATACTTTTTGGGGAAGAAGTATAACGTACTCCCGAATAAGGGTACATATGAAATTTCTACATTTCAAAAAGGCTAAAGAAACTAATAAAGAAAATGACTAGAAATATTGAAGAGCCTAGAATGGTGATGAAAAAAAGCCTCATCTGAGCAATTTGCCTTGCCTGCTTAAAGCATTAGGAAGAGAAAGAATAGAAACAACAAGAAGAAGCTAGTTTAGCTAGATAAATATGATGTCAAGAAATCAACCATCCAAAAATACATCAATGCTTTGGATGAATATGTTCAGAGAGAAAGAAGTCAAGTAACTCTTAAAGAATTCTTCCCTTACAGACTCAAAGCTTTACTAAAGGACCTTGATATGAAAAATGAAGAAAGTGAACTCCTAGTGGTAATATGCTCTGTCATATTTACCATTGGAGGTTTACAACCAAGCCGATCCCCACCCTATCACTTCAATTATGGGGAAATTTAAGATGCAAGAAGAGAAGAAGCAAATAGATTCACTAGGGATGTTACACATGAAATGAGAAATCCCACGGGTCTCCCTAAAGGCTACTCCTAAGATGATTTTCTTAGAGAGTGGTTCATCCATGAATATGACTATTACATGCTCAAACTACAGTTGGAAAATATGAAAGAGCTAACTATAACTAACATGAGATTTGTCAAGGGGTAAATACAAATGTTGAATGAGCATATGAAAGCTATGGTTGCTCACATGGAAAGCATAACAAATATGACTTCCATGCTCTGTAAGAAAGTCAAGAGGATGGAGAAGGTGTTGGCAAAAAAGACAAAGCAACACAAGAGACCTCATAGGGGTGGTGAGACATCACTTACCAATCCTCCTCCAGATTAGAATGACCACTCATGTCATTTACTCCAGAGATGGATCAAAAAAGCTAAACACCATTGAAGAGAGTTAGCTAAGCCTATGACCTCTTATTGCATGGTGACTCATAAGTCCGAACTAAATGCCGGTAGCTACTATCCTAGCCTCTATCAAGCAACCCAGCAATAAATACTCAACCTACTAGGCTTGGTAAAGTCCTAGTCTTAGAGCTAAAGTAGTGCCATCAACCCTACATTAGCGCCTCAAATACTTTGAGGATGGTGAAGAATATTGAATTGATGGAGATGTACACCCTTTTGATGTTCATGAGGTATATTATGATAATGTGAAATACTGTTAGATATCTAATGTTGATAAGAGATCTGCTTCCATCAGTCAAGTAAAGAAAAATATTGTATCATGATCTTTGCTCCTCCTCATCTAGGAAGTGATTTTGACCCAACCTCTCTAGATGAAGATGCTTTGCAAGTTTACTTGGGTGGTTATACTTTTGATGAAGATGATAACAAGAGTCAAACAAAAATACTTTCCTTGTTACTAAAGCTTCAAAAGGCTTACTTAAGCCATTAGATGAGCTAAGTATCAATATCGTGGAAGAGTTAATGACTTTCTAGGTAATCCCTTGTGCCCCAGGCATACATAAAATGCTAGGGACTGAAGATCTAGTGGATGATGGTGATCATCAACTGATAGTCATGCCCAAATATTTCTTAGAGTAGTTTCATTAGGTAATCAATCAATCTGGCTGTGGACATCCACAAACAAAGAGACAGAGTCATTTCTTCAAGAATATATGAGATCCACCCCAAGGACATGCTTACATTCTTGGAAGAGAAAGTAAGAACACCAAAGGACTAGGCTATATTATCCCAAATGCCCACACTTGTCTTATGGTCACCATTGGACTTATCTCTGATATTTAGGATGACCAAATGGCATTAATACCCTCTGACACACGTGCCCAAACAGCCATGACTTTTCAAACTTCACAAGAAGGTGACATCCTCTGTGAAATTTCATTAGAACCAAAAGAAAGAGGGATGACGTAGCCAAAATGCCTTCAGATGAACCTTCGCCAAGCCTCACTTGACATGATGAATCACTTGGTGAATAAATAATCCTCAAACCAAAAGAAACTCCACCAGAACTTGAGGATAGGGGGTAAGCTATAGTCAATAAACTAATGGAGATTAACCTAGGCTCAGAGGAGGATCCCAAGCCAACTTTGATCAGCACTCAACTTTCAGAAAAAAGCCAAACCCAGCTTAAAGTAGTACACCAAGAGTATATTGACTACTTTGCATGGAGCTATAACGAGATGGCTGGAGTAGATCCTAAAGTTATAGTCCATAAGCAAACCATCAATCTTGAGCTTCTACCTATCAAATAAGCACATAAGAAGATGAAACTTGACCTCGAATAGAAAGTAATAGAAGAAATAAAGACATTGATAGAAGCAGGCTTCATTAGAGAGGAAAAATACCTAGATTGGGTGGCAAGTATCATGTTAGTCAAGAAGAAGAATGACCAAATATGCATTTATGTGGACTATAGGGACTTGAATAAAGTATATCCAAAAGATAATTTTTCATTGTCAATAATGAAAATCATGATTGACAACATGGCTGACTTTGAAATATTCTCCTTTATGAATGGTTTCGTAGGATATAACCAAATCAAGATGCATCTTGATGATGAGAAACATACAACCTTTAGGACACCAATCAATATTTACTGCTACAAGGTGATGCCCATCGGGCTCAAGAATGCAAGTGCTACTTATCAAAGGATGATGACTCAAATCTTTGATGACCTCATACACCAATTAATGGAATGCTATGTGGATGAGTTGGTGATCAAAACTAATTCAAAGTTAGACACATCCAAGATCTAAGAGTGATATTTAACTGCCTTAGAAAATATAACTTAAAGATGGATCCTATGAAGTGCGTTTTTGGGTTGTCATTAGAAAAATTCCTTTGTTTTATTGTCATTCATCAAGGGATTGAAATTGATCCATCTAAAATAAAGGCTATCTTGGATATGCCAAGACCCAATAATTTAAAGCAATTAAGGTCATTTCAAGGTTGACTCACATATATAAGAAGATTCATTTTAAACCTCTCTAAAAAATGTAAGCCTTTTTCCAAGTTAATGAAGAAGAACACTCCATTCATTTGGGATTAAGATTGCCAACGGGCCTTTGAAGAGATCAAGTAGTATCTCCTAAAGCCACCAGTCTTGATAGCACACTTACTCGATAAGATCTTAATCCTCTACATGGTAGTAATGAAAGAATTATTGGGAACACTTCTTGCCCAGAACAATAAAAAAGGTAAAGAAAATACACTCTACTATCTAAGTCGAATGCTAGTGGGGGCAGAAAGTAACTAATCCCTCATCATAAAGCATTGTCTGGCACTCATATTTGTTATTAAGAAGTTGAGGCATTATTTACTTTCTTATCAAGTTAGTTTAATATCAAATATTGATCTCATAAAATACCTAATGAGTAGGCCTATACTCGCTGGGAGGCTGGCAAAATGGGCTTTAATTCTTATGAAATATGATATCAAGTTCACTCCTCAAAAGGTGATTAAAGGGCAAGTGCTAGCTAATTTTCTTATAGCTCATCCAATACCAAATGATTCTCCTCTAAGTTGCGAGCTCCTTGATGAAGAAATCCTTTTGGTCAAAGGAGAACTTTACTAGAAGATATACTTTGATAGAGCATCATCCATCAAGCTAGGGATCAAACCAAAGCTTCGCAAATCAAAGTAAGGATTGGACTCATTTATGTCACTCCAAATGGGGGCATTTTATGATACTCCTACTCCCTCTCAAAACCATGTACAAATAATGAAGTTGAATATGAAGCCTTAATTGCAGGGCTAAAAATGGTCCTCAGTATGAAAAATTGCCCCTATATATTTTTGATGATTCACAATTAGTTATCAACCAAGTCCAAGGCAAATATAAAATCCACAAATTTGAGCTCCTGAAATACCATGAAAAGAGTCAAGAGCTCATAAATCAAATCCCACATGTTTAAATAACTAACATTCGTTGGTCCATTAATATGGAAGCGGACTCCTTAGCCAAACTAGCTAAGGCATTGGCTGACGCTAATTAGGGAGAAATTCTAATCATAGTTCATAGTAGACAGATGATGAGCTTAATCTTCAGCATCAAGCACAAGAGGACTAAGTCTAAACTAATAGAAGAGGCCATCATAGATTGGAGAACACCATTTACCAAATACCTCAAAAGTGAAGAACTCCCAAAAGATAAATTTGCAATGACACAACTTAGAAAAAGGGCTGCTCACTTTCTGCTCATCAATGACATTCTCTATAGGAGGTCCTTTGATCAACTATTTTTGTACTATCTCTCAGGAAAAGAGACTAAAGAAGTTATGTATGAAGTGCATTTTGGGGTTTGTGGGGCTCACCAATTAGGCCCAAAAATAATGATAAAAATTAGGTTTATGGGCTATTATAGGCCTGTGATGGTAGGGGATTGCATTGAATATGCTAGAAGATATCACCTATGCCAAATTCATGGTGACTTCATCCATTAACACACAAATCCTCTACATCCAATAGTGTCCTCATGGTTATTCGAGGTATGGGGGATAGATGTCATTCACCTAATCAAATAATCTTCTTCTAGAGGCCACCATTTCATACTAACAGCAACCGATTATTTCTCTTGGTGAGCTGAAGTGATTCCATTGAAAGAGATAAAAGTGGATACTATTATCTGCTTTTTTTGAGAAAATATCTTATACTGATTCAGTTTTCCTCGAAGGATTATTTTTAATAACAAACCATCCCTCAGAAGTTTCAAGGTGGGATACTTTGCGTCATCACAAAATAGATTGGAGATATTCATCCATCTACAATGCTAGAGCTAATGGGGTCACTAAAGCATTCAACAAGACCCTTTTCAAAATCTTAAAGAAAGTTATTTCCAGAAATAAGAAAGACTGGCACTAGAAGTTTGCCAAGGTTTTGAGGGCCTATCATACCACATATCGAACTCCTACCCAATAGATGCCATATGCATCAGAGTTTGGGATCGAGGCAGTCTTGTCGCTAGAGGTGCAAATTCCCTCTCTAAGGATTGCCTTGTAAGAAGAAATCATAAGAGAAGACAAAATTTGTCTTCGATTGGATGAGCTAGAATCCTTGAATGAAAGATGGCTCGTAGCCAAGTAAAACTTGAAAATATATCGAGCACAAATGTCCAAGACCCACAATAAGATAGCTTTGCCTAGGTCTATCCAGAAGGGATAAATGGTCTTAGTTTTGAAAAGATCCATAATCCCAAACCAAGACAAGAAAGGTAAGTTCAAGCCTAATTGGGAAGGTCCTTATATCGTCGAAAGGATATTTGAAGGGGGATCCTACCAACTAATTGATGATAAGGGGGAAAGGCCTATGTCATCAATCAATTACTGATTCCTTAAAAGGTATTATGCCTTAGCCCTAATAGCAATAATAGTCACAACCAAAAGTGCTTATGTTTTGTCTATGATGGAACATCCAACTTTCTCAAAAAGGAACACTTGATCAAATATGCACTCCATGTTTCTTGAGATAAAACATAGACACAAAAATCCCACCCAATTTGTGTGATGGTTAAATCCACACCCCCATAAAATCCTACTCATTGTGGAAATATAAGTCCATTTCCATGTGACAACCCAAGTCCACTTACATGGCAATCTAAGTCAACTTTCACGTGGCAAATTAAGTTTACTTCTATATGACAACCCAAGTCTACTTCTACGTGGTAAGCTAAATTTACTTTCATATGACAACCTAAGTCGACTCCTACGTGGTGGCTTAAGTCTACTTCCACATAGCAATATAAGTCCACTTCCACATGACAAAGCAAATTCACTTCTACATAATAAATCAAGTTCACTTTCACATTGCAAATTAAGTCCACTTTTACGTGGCAACTTTTATCCACTCCTACTTGATAGCTTAACTCCACTTCCACATGTCAGCCTAAAATCCATAATACATGGCAATTAAGCTTGTATCCACATGGTAAATTAAGTATATTTTCACACGAGAAATTAAGTCCACTTCTATGTGGCAAGCCAAGCCACTTCCACATGCCAAAATAAGTCCACTTATTGTGTTAACTCAAGCCCACTCTATGTGGAAAATCGCGCCTACTCATTGTGCAACTAAAGCTCGCTCAACATGGCAAACTAAGTCCACTTTTACATCGCAAGTCAAGTCCACTCAACATGACAGCTTAAATCTACTCCCTATAGTGATTCAAGGCTGCTTCATGTGGCAATTCAAACTCACACGATCAATTCCTAGGGCATCGATGTAAAGCTTAAGCACTTGGAGAATTTGTTTGCATTCACTCCTCTCATTGAGAAAACTCGCGAAGTAGTTGCGAAGTAGGCATTTGTTTGAGTCAATTTTGACCATAAATTATATTTAATCAAAATTTAGTCAAAACATCAACCTAAATGTCATTGGATTGTGATCAAGCTATGGGCTTCAATTGGACCAAAATTGTAATTAAATTCGATAAAAAAACTAGGTTTAATTTGGACTTGAGTCATTGGGAAATTTGGGCTCAAAGTAAAGCAAGCTGATGGGTCAGATATTTGGACCAAAATTGGGCCTATATTCATCAAATATTTGGATAAAAATAAAAATTATAAAGTCTTTACAAATGGATCTTTGACAAAATTTTTTTGATAAATAAGTCCCTGAGATAAAAATTTTTACAAAAAAAATTCTTGAAAGTTTTAAAATTTTGAATTGATGCCCACAAAATCTAGGATTTACGAATGAACCCCTCAAAATTTTAGATTTGTGAATAAACCCTTGAAATGTCTAACTTTCACAAATAAATCCCTAAGATTTCTAAAATTTACAAAAAGAACTCTTTGAAAATTTTTGTTTGCAAATAAGTTCAAATTTTATTCAAAAAGGACCCCAAAAAATTTAAAATTTTTACAACTATGTCCTTTTTATAAAAAGGCCCTGAAATTATATTTTGGTCTAATTACTGGGAAACTTTGCGAATAAACTCTTCAAAATTTTTATTTACAAATAAATCTGAATTTAAGGTGCTGAAAATCGTAGTATTGTTACAAATGTGTCATTTTTATGAAGAAGCACTTGATATTTATAAAATTACACTTTGGTGTAATTTTTTGAAAAATTTACAAATAATCTCCTGAAAATTCAATATCCCAAAAATGGAACAAAAGCTCAATTTTTTTCATCAGGGAAAGAAATCCCTATCGATCAATTGCATGCAGTCACAAGATTTTAGAAATAAAATCAAATATAATTTTATTACAAATTGGGATTCAATGTAATTTCAAATTGGGCCACTTGGGGATTTGATTTTGATCCTCTTCAAAGCCTATGAAAAGGTTGGAAAACTTGCAAAATAGAGGAACAAAAGAGGAAGACAGAGGAGGGGATCAGGAGGCCATCATCAATGAGTTCATCAAGAAGAACCAAAGGCTATAAAGGTAAGAGTTTGACTTGGCTTCATTCATTTTCTTTTTCTCTTTGTTTGCTCTCCTCCTCTTCCATCTGGTTATCAAGCTACTCCACACTAATGTCCACCCTTATTTAGACCATCCATGCTATCCTAGATGCTTGCTAGTGAGCTTTACTCCTGATTCAAAACCTCGTTGTATCCATCTGCCTAGCACTGCCGATGAGCTTTCACTTGCACATGATCATTGCATCTCGTTGGAGCTCTCCCGATCATGCCCCATCAGTAGTGATCTGCCATGCCTGAACTCTAGTGTAGCTACCAGAGCCCCGCCACTAGCCCTCTCATGTCTGTGTTGGCTCAAGCCACTTGTAGGACACCTGCAGCCTTCACTCTTATTGGAGCCATGGTCTCATCAGAGGAGCAGCCCCACTAGCAATCTAGCCTTGCCATGGCCATAGCTAGCAGGATTTGGGATGTTTTGGCTAGATCTTGCCAAAGAAGGGGAGGGCAGGGTGCCTCTCCCCTCACTATGGTGAAAACTAGCCGGATCCAACCCAAAGAGGCCTCAACGGGGTGCTTCCTACCTCGCTGTGGCCATAGTCAGCTAGATTTAGCCATCTCTGGTTGGATCTAGTTGAAGATGAAGATCAAGCTGAGAGTGGCCTAGTCGTGGGAGAACCTAGTCAAGAAAGAGGGTGGGTGGGTGGGTTTTTTTTTTTTTAGGGGGGGGGGGGGTGGGGGGGGGGGTGGGGGGGGGGGGGGGGGGGGGGGGTGGGGCAGGGCATGGCTAGTAGGGAGAAAGGGGAAATAAGAGAAAAAAATGAAAAAAAAAGGTTGCCTAAAAAAATGAAAAAGAGAAGAAGTCGCATCTTATCTCGATTTCTTTGCCACCATCATCGCAGCCACCCATGATCCTTGGCATCTTGATAAACTTTATCAATGGTGCAGTCACCCATAGCCTCTCAAGATAGCAGACTCTGTGACCCCGTTTGGCCACTCACTGTCTCTCGAAGGCTACGATGAAGATGATGGACCACATGACCTCACTGTAGCTAACTGTGACCTCTCAAAGATAGTGATGAAGATGATGAATCCTCATCACATCCAAGCCAGCCTTCAGGCTCACATCTAAGCCAACCATTGGGCTCACACATAGCTCAGCCTTCGGGCTTGCATCTAAGCTAGTCTTTGGACTCACACTTAGCTAGCCTTCGCACTCAAATCCAAGCTAGCCTTTGGGCTTACACTTAGCTAGCCTTCAAGCTGGCATCTAAGCCAGGGTTTGGGCTTGCACTTAGCCAGCCTTTAGACTCTCATCCAAGCCAGCCTTCAGGCTCACACTTAGTCAGTCTTTGGATTCGCATTCAAGTTGACCTTCGGACTCACACTTAGCTAGCCTTTGGGCTTGCATTCAAGTTAGCCTTTAGACTCACATTCAAGCCAGCATTTGGGCTTGCACCTAACTAGCCATCGGGCTCACACCTAAGCCAACCTTCAGACTTGTATCTAAGTCAGCCTTTCAACTCGCACTTAGTCAGTCTTTGAGCTTACACTCAAGCTAACCTTTGGGCTTGTGTCTAAGCCAGCCTTCAGGCTTACACTTAGCCAGTCTTTAAGCTCATATCTAAGCTAGCCTTTAGGCTTGAACCTAAGCTAGCCTTCAGGTTTACACTTAGCTAGCCTTTGCACTTACATTCTAGCTAGCCTTGGGCTTGTATCCAAGTTAGCTTTTGCGCTCACACTCAGCTAGCTTTCAAGCTCACACCTTAGCCAATCTTTGGGTCACATCTAACCTTGTCTTCAGACTCACACCAAGTTAGCCCTCGAGCTTGCATTAAGCCATCTTTTGAGCTTGCAAGCCAAGTCAACGCTCGGGTTCACACATTTTATGTTAGGCTTACATCCAAGTTAGCCTTTAGGATTTAACTTAGCCAGGCTTTGGGCTTGCATCCAAGCTAGTTTTTAGGCTTGCACTTAGCCAGCCTTTGAGCTCTCACCAAGTTAGCCTTTGGGCTCGCACATAGTCAGTCTTCAGGCTCACATCCAAGCTGACCTTTGGACTCGCACCTAGCTAGCCTTCAAGCTAGCACTTAGCCAGCCTTTGGGCTCATATTTAGCTAGCCTTCATACTCTCATCTAAGCCAGTCTTCAGGTTTGCACTTAACTAACCTTTGGGCTCACACCCAAGCCACTCTTCGAGCTCTCATTTAGCCAACCTTTGGGCTTGCACTTAGCCAGCCTTTGGGCTCACACCTAAGCTAGCATTCATGCTCACATCCAAGCCAAATTTTGAGCTTGCATTTTAGCCAACCTTTGTGGTCACACCTAGTCAGTCTTCGGGGTCACACTTAGCCAACTTTTAGGCTCACATCCAAGCTAACCTTTAATACTCAGCCAGTCTTCAGGCTCATATCTAAGCTAGTCTTTAGACTTGCATCTAATCAGCCCTCACACTCGCATTAAGTCAGCTCTTGAGTTGGTGAACTAAGCTAACCCTCAGGTTCACACATTTTAAGTTGGGCTACTAGTCCGCCAAAAATCATCATAAACCACCAAGGACCCTCAAATAAAATCAAATTATTTAATTATATTGAAATTGAATTCAGCTAAAACAAATGGATAAAGGTCAAGTTGACTCTGATGGACCTAAATTAATCAAACAAGTAAACTAAACCTCAAATTGAGCTAGACTCAAAGACTAATCAGGCTCAAGTTAGGTCAATTCAAAATCAAGTTGAATCTAAATTGAACTAAGTTCAAATCAAATCCTGATCAGGTCAAATCAAGTCTAAAATAAAAGGATAAACTCAAAATTAAACTAGAACCAAGCTAGACTAAGCCTGAACTAAAATCAAGTTGAATTAAAACTAAAATCAAGCCTGAGCCAAAGTTCAATAGACCCAAACTCTATAGAGATCCAATACAAGGTCAAAACTTGATTCAAGCTAAATAAAATCAAACTTAGACCCGAACCATATTAGTCTTGATGAAACTAAATAGGTTCAAACTGAGTCCCATTGGGAGTGTTGAAACTTCAGTAATACTCTAAAGCTATGAACAAAGGGTAATATCACCCCCTGACCTGAGCTTGAATTAGTTTGAATATAACTAAATGAGATCAAATTGAGTCTTACTGGGTGTGCTACAAAAGGCTTTACCAATACTTCAAAGCTATATCCAACTTCCTAAGCCATTGGTGATGCTACCAAATCAAAGAAGTTAATTGCCAATATACTCAAAACTATTGGCCACACTTCAAAGCTATACCCGACTCCATAAGCCGTCAGTGACACTACCAAATCAACAAAATTAGTCAAAAATATGCTCAAAATTGTTGGCCAAACTTCAAACTAGTCAACCCCATAAGCAGTTAACAATATGTCCTTTTTAAACTAGCTAACCCTAGAAGTAGTCGGTGACGCATTCTTCAAACTAGTCAACCCTATAAGCAGTTGACGATGCACCCTTTCCAAGCTAGTCAATCCTACAAGTAGTTGATGATGCTCCTTTTCAAGCTAGTTAATCTCACAAGTAGTTGATGACACGTCCTTCAAGCTAGCCAACTTCAAAAGTAGTTGGCGATACATCTTTAAGCTATACCAAACCTCATAAGCTATTGATGATGCTTCAAAGATCAATGAAGTCATGGCCTATGCCTTATTAGCTATGGAAATACTTCAAGATTAAATGAAATTATCACCCACACCTTATTGGCAAACGAAAATACTCTAACCCAAATAGAGTTATCGCTCATACTTTATTAGCTAATGAAAATACTCTAACCCAAGCGGAGTTATCACCTATGCCTTCTTGGCTAACGAAAACACTCTAACCCAAATGGAGTTATCACCTACACCTTATTAGCTAATGAAAATATTCTAACCCAAACAGAGTTATTGCCCTGAGTGCTTTTATACCATGGCTGTGATTCCCTTGGGTTGAAGGAGTCTACTTTTTCTTCGGTTGAAAATTAAAGCACCTGGCCAAGTTAAGTTTTTGGCAGCTTAAGATCTAATACTTTAGTTGGGATGACTAAAGGATTTGGTGGGACCATAAGATAGGTAGAGCAGGTTTTTGATAGTCATGATAAACAATCTTCTAGAGAAATAGAAATTGTATTAAAGATAAAACCTTCTAATGTTGTCAACATGTCAGTTTTTCCAAGACTCAGTTAATAAGTTTGGCTCGATGGATTACCCAATCACCTAATTGTAGTTCTTGACTACAAACTTGGGCACTGTAGTATTAGACCACTCATTGTTGGTACTTGGCAATCCTAGTATGGGCCCTTTGTCAAACTTTTAAGATGAGTTCCTTCTTAGCTTGGATGTTCGCCTCATTCACCTTGGGATTATCAATTTAGACTCATAGGAATGTAAGTCTAATCACCACAAGGATGACCACCTTGACCTTGTAAGCTAGCATTAAAGGACAATTCCCTAATAGTCATCCAGGGCATGGTCTAGAAGGACCACCAAAAATGTGGGAGTTCTTTGACATAGGCACCCTTTGCTCTCTAGAGTTGTTTCCTTACATTTGAGAGTAGAATTTGATTTGTTATCTCACCCAAATCATTGGACTAATAATGCACTACCGAGGTGAAACTTTTCCCTATATGAAGATTGCTATATTATTTCTTGAACTTTGAACTGCTTCCCATTATCTGTGACTAGCATGCATGGCAATCAAAACTTGTAGATCACATTTTGCTAGAGGAACTCTTGGATCTTTTTCTTTGTGATCGTAGCAAGTAGTTCAGCTTTCACCAATTTGCTAAACTAGTCAATGGCGACCACCAAGAACTTACTGTATACTAAGGCTATTGGAAAAGGACCCAGAATGTTCAATCTCTATTGATTGAAATGCCATATGGTTTACATTTATTGGAGCTAAACCACTGGGTTGTGATATATTGAGGCAAGTCATTGATACTGTTCACATTTAGAAACAAACTCAGATGGCTCATAAGTCATTTGAGCCAATAGTATCCTTGCCAGAGGAACTTGTATGCAAGGGCTCATCCTCCATCATGACTTTCACATATTCCTTTATAAACTTCATAAAGGGCATAATAAGATTTTTGGAGTCTCAGATAATAGAGGCCATGTAAGTGACATTTTGTGCAAGGCTCCATCATCAAAATGAAGTTTGGGATCAGCCTCTTAATCTTCCTAGTTTCTTTTGGATTCTTGAGGAGTTTTCCTTCCCTGAGTTAGGAAATTATGGGATCAATCTAGCTGGATTTAGTGCTCATTGTATTCACCTCGGAGGCCTTTGAATAGCTTGGCTATTGGAGATTTTCCATAAAAATTTTTCTTGACATTAAACTTGATGTAGACAAGGCTAGCCATATGAGAGCATCTGCCTCTGTATTGCTATTTTGAGGTACCTGATAGATTCCATTTGGTCTATTTTTGCCATGAGTTTATATGCCTCAGCTAGGTATTGAGCCATAGTTGCATCTTTTGCCTTGTATTCCTTAGTAACCTGTAAATACACGAGTTGATAATCACCGAATACCTTAAGTTCTTTAGCTTCCATTGCAAATACCATGCGCAATTTGAGGAGATAAAGCCTCATACTCAGCAATATTATTTGAAGTCTTAAATCCCAATTGAGCTGAATATTTAGCCATTCTTCCATCCAGACTCTGGAGGACTACCTTGAGCTTGCAGTCTAACTCACATGATGAGCCGTCGACTTGAACCTCCCATGATTTGGAGTCTGATCCTACTGGATATGACATAGTCTCCATCAAGAAGTCTAATAAATCTTGGGCTTTGATACTTCTCCGAGTCTCAAAAGTCACATCGAATTGACTTAATTCGATGGAATATTTGAGCAATCTTTCCAAAATTTCTAGCTTTTGCAGTGTTTGCCAAAGTGGGAGACTAGTGAGCACTATAACTGGATGTGCTTGGAAATAGGGGCATAGCTTCTGAGTTGCCAGCACCATTGTGAAGCTAATTCTCCGGTGGAGGGCATCAAACCTCCACTATCGTGAGTACGTGATTCACATAATATATGGAGTGTTGCTTTCCCCCTTGGTTACTTATTAACACTAAGCTCACAGCTTGGTCTAAGGCTACTATGTAGAGGAAGAGCACCTTGTTTTACTCTGGTCTCACCAATAAAGAAGGTTCAACTAAGTATTTTTTTAAGGTCTTTGAAAGCTCAGTCACACTCTTCTATCCATTCAAATCCTAAACTTTGCTTGAGCGCCTAAAGATAAACATTTCTCACTTGACCTAGATAAGAAATGATTAAGTACTACCAATTGACTTGTGAGTCTCTACATCTCTTTGATAGAGCTCAGAGGCTTCATTTTCATGGTTTCTTTAATCTTTTTGGGGTTAGCCTCTATTTTTTGCCTCAAGATGAGGTAGCTGAGAAGCTTTTTTGAGCCTACTCTAAAGCCACACTTCTTTGGATTCAACTTCATTTTAAACTTTCAAAGTGTGTTGAAAGTTTCTTCTAAATCTTTTAGTTGTTCCTCGATGTGGAGACTTTTTATCAGCATGTTATCAAGATATGCCTCCACATTCCTTCTGAGTTGAGGCTTAAAAACTTTATTCACCAATCTTGGTATGTTGCCCCTGTATTCTTCAATTTGAAAGACATTGTGATATAGGAAAAGATACCTTTATCAGTGGCAAAAGCAGTTTTCTTCTCATCCTCGGGGTGCATCTGAATATGGTGCTAGCCTGAGAATGCATCCATAAAACTCAAGAGTTGGTGGTCCGAGATAGAGTCTACAAGTTGATCTATCTTAGACAAAGGATAATTGTTATTTGAACAAGCTTTATTCAAGTCAGTGAAGTTGATGCATATTCTATACTTACCATTGGACTTCTTCGCCATCACCACATTTGCTAGCTAGTTAGGGTAATAAATCTCTTTGATGAATCCTACTTTGAGAAGCTTGTTTACATCTTTAGCAATGGCTCTTTGATGCTCGAGGGTGAAGTACCCTTTTTTTTGCTTGAATGATTTATAATTTTCCACCACAACAAGCTCGTACTATGCAATTGAGGGATCTATACCAAGTAGGTCTTCATAGGACCATGTGAAAACATCCAGACTATTTCGCAAGAATTCTCCTAGTTTAGTGTGTAAAAGCTCCACTAGGTTCACCCGTGCTTCAATGTTCTCCTCGAGCTTTCATCGACAATCAGGTTAACAAGCTTCTCCATAGGTTCGATGCATACCTTCCTTGCTTCAGTGGTAAACTCGTTGATTTCCATTACTATCAGACCTTTGCCTTTCTAGTCAATGTCATTATGCCAATAATCTACCTCGTACTTCTTAGTAAGATTTTGGTCACCCCATACTTCACTTATATTATGTTTAGTTAAGAATCTCATAACTAAATGGAAAGTAAAGATTACCACTTGCAATTGATTAAGCACTGGGAAACCCAATATCATGTTAGAAGTGGAGTGTATATGAGCCATCATGAACCTCAATTTGACTATGGTTCTTTTGGGATTCTCTTTGATTGTGAGGAGTAGATTAATTATGTTGAGTGGGTAGCCAAATATCCTGTAAATTTGGTGAGTATCCTAACATACGGCTCCAATTTTTATTGGTCTTCATTTGACCATAAGCTTGAGTGAATAAAATATTCGCCAAGCTTTTCGTACATACTATGATATATTGCATAGTGTAGACATTTAATATTATAGAAATCACTAATGTATTATTGTGCGGCATCAAAATTCCCTCTAAATCCTTCACCAAAAAGACTATTTCTCAATTCTTGGGCTCATGGTGATATCTCTGTCTCCTCTTTCCCCTCCTCATGCCTCCCACTGATGGTTTGACATTTACAAGCAAATGCCAAGGGCATACTTTAAGTTAGTGGGCTTGTTAGGATCATATGGAGGTTGGCCTTTATTGATGGTTATGCAACAGAGGGTGGGCTTCTTTCATGGAGATACATATAGATAGGGCTCTCGAGTGTGAGAGTCTTCAGCTCATTCACCTCAATGAACAAATTGTTTGAGCTGATCCTCTTTGATGTGTCTTTTAATTTCATCTTGAGGTGCTAACACTCTTCAATGTCACGATGATACTCTTGGTGGAAATAACAATATCTTGATTTGTTGAGATTTTATCAAGTAGTGTAGATTGACAAAGGCCTCTGTAAGAACTCTCGGTGTTTAATTTGAGCAAGGATCTCGGACCTCAAGTTGTTCAGTATTGTATAGGCCTGAAGCTCGGGTCTATGCTTCCTTTGCTCAATTCTCTGTTTGTTTGACCCAGGGAGTTTAACCTCCTAAGTTTCTTTCTTTGGTCTATTTCTATTCTTAGATTCTCTTTTAGTTGAGATTACCTCTTCGGCATTGATGTGCCCTCAAGCTAGTTAGATAAATTATGTTAAGCTTCTATTAGATTGGCGAGCCATCTCATAGGCAACCTGAGTTTGCTTGATTTCATTGGTTGTAATAGTGAGGATGATAAAATTGTCTAGATCAGTAACCTCTAGCTGAGCCTTATTAGACCAAGCCAAATATTTCCTAAGGCTTTTTCCTTTTTACTAGTTGAATGTTAGTAGCGTAGAGGAATTTTTTCACTAAGGTACTAGTGAGACAAATTATTTTATAAACCTATCTGCCAAGTCGTCAAAGCAGATAATAGAGTACTTTAGAAGTTTGATGTACTAGGCTCAGATTGGGTCTTGCAATGTTATAGGAAGCGCCTTACACATGGTGGAATCCTTCAAGCCATCATACACCTCATAGGGAGATTGTTGAAACTTAAGTTGAACAGGAGAGTATGCTATCTCGGGGGTCAAAGGAGTTTCATCCCTCATCTGGTTTAGGTGGCCCGATACTCTAGATCTTTCTCGAGTTACATAAGCCATAGCTTCCCTTTGCGTGCCTTGTGCATCTCTAGTTAAAGCTTGACTAGTATGTGTATGGCATGTGGCCTTATCAGCCAGGTCATAGATGGGATTGCATTTATCGTAATCCCTCAAAGCTTGATACTGAAGTGAGATAGCCACTGATGGGTCACGATAGCTTGGATACTAATATGCACTGGGATGTACCCGACTCATGGCGTAATGCTGTCGTTTTCATGATTGGTTTGATGTAGCACCTTGGATTGGCGCTTGATCACGAGGTTGAGCTTGTTGCTGAGCACAATGGTCTAGAGACTCTACATCATTTGCGCCTGACTTTATAATTACTGAGCTTGTAGGTTCTAGCCTATGCCTGAACCTTGAGCAGCTGTGTCATCTATTGGACTGCAGTGGCTAAGATCTAAAACTCATGCCGACTCACTAAGTTGGAGGGACCTGGTGGTACCTTGAAAACCACCTATAGGGGGCTCCTAGAAGATGTTGTTGTGGTTGTGTTATCGAGTTAGTTTGTTGGACCCTCGAGGTGGATTCTTTGACGACAAGAGCCATGTTGCTATAGGTGGCATGGCGAAAGATTATTAGAATCTCTTTGATTAGAAAAGAAGAGAGACATAGTAGAATTCAATGAAAGCACTTATTTGTTGATGGAGCTCGATTTCCCACTAAATTTAGCTTAAGAGATTCCTTGAGATCCATCTACTAGGCCACTCTTCTGCCTATATGCAACAAGAAGAGAACGTTGAAGAGGACTGCCGAAAACTTTTTGGTAGCGGCCGCTCCGACACTCAAGTCAATAGAGATCCCTTAGGATATAATAGTGGAGAAGAAAGTCCTTATCTCTTTGCAGACTTTGCCATTTATAGGGTGTGGAGGGTATTAGTATCCCATGATCTCGGCATCACAATCTTATCGGACTTCCCACAGTGGATGGTCATGAATTCCAAATCTTTCGAGATCTTCTTCCAAAAATGAATACAGATAAGGTCTTATGATTATCTGATCCATGTTCTGTTCATACTAAGATATCCGAGCTTAATAGTAACTCAGTGTTATATCCTTATAAAGTCGTCGATTTATACAATGGTTCATTGTCAACTGAAGACATCAAGATTCTCGTAGTTCGGTGTTGAGGTAAGCCAAACTACTTACAACCCCGCACATCGAAAGCTCTTTACAACTTAGTCTCAAGATATTTTTTTACCGCGAATGCATCTGTTTGCTGCTCGATTTAGGATTTAGTTCTCATTAATATTTTGACTCGACAGATTTATCTCAGTGTATCATTAATATTCAACATCTAGTAACTTGAAATAAATGATAATGATGAAGGCCAAGGAATTGTCCCGGTATTAATCTCACTGATGTTATTAGTTTACACCGGCTTATGTTGGACATCTGATGATTATGATACTGCAGATATCATTCAGTCTAGGAAATTAAATTTTATGATGTTTATTTAAACCATTTATATGTCCATTTTTGGATGATCCTTGCCTCCTGTAAAATCACAAATTCTGCAAGTATTCTGAGAGCCTTCAATTTCTTTCAACCATACTGGATCTTAATCTCTGGTTCTGGTAGTTATTATTATACTTTGGACACTAATTAGCTCCGTATCATGTTTTGATAATATTTTCTTTTCCTGTTCACAAGAGAATAACATCATTGGTTTCACTTGCTTCTTATTCAACAGATATCATGCGATCACTATTGCATACTATCGAGGAGCCGTGGGTGCACTTCTTGTCTATGATGTTACACGGCATGCCACAATTGAGAATGTGGAAAGATGGCTAAAGGAGCTCAGAGATCACACAGATCCCAACATTGTGATCATGCTGGTAGGCAATAAGGCAGACCTGAGACACCTGAGCGCTGTTTCAACTAATGATGCAAAGGCATTCGTGGGGAGGGAGAACAACTTCTTAATGGAGACATCGGCTCCGGAGTCTATGAATATGGAGAAAGCCTTCACAGAAGTGCTCGCTCAGATATATTGTGTTGTCAGCTGGAAAGCTCTTGATATTGGTGATGACCCCACAACTCTACCCAAGGGCCAAACTATCAATGTCAGCACACAGGATGATGTCTCAGCTGTGAAGAAAGGTGGTTGTTGTTCATCTTAATCATCATTGTGATGACATTTGAGCATATTGTGTGCTAAAATACTTTGTAGTCATTTCAGACAGCATTCTTTTGAGGAAGCCTCAGATCACATAGCTTAGCAATTAATAGTGCTCTCTCTTGTTGCAGCAAATGCAGATGATAGTGTTGTTGTATAAGGCCTCAAACTTGGGTTAATCTTCTAAGATTTGCTTTTGAGATTACAATGTGCAGAGTCAATTGATTTTGTTGATTTCATTTTTTCAATTTGATTTTCTGAATAACATGTTCTTTGTCTTTAGTTTTTGGTGGTCTTTGGGTTTTGAGGATGTTCACAAACATTTGGTTATTAATATGTTATTTGGGCTCCAAACCTGCTAATATTTAAGGACCAATCTGGCCCTAGCACATGTAAAAATTTGCTAGTGGTTGATAAATTTGAAAGTCACGAAAGCCATCGAAGTCATAGAAGTGATGAAAATAAGAAGTGGAGGAAGCTATCAACGCGTGGATTTCAGTTATTTGATAAATTTTGTGTAAGAAGTGGAGGAAGTGTGAGTTCTGTAAGTTCTATGGCTTCGAATTTTTGGTAAAAAGTTTCAAAGTGAGTAAAAAAATGAGTTTTCATGACTTTGAGTATTTGATAAGATATGTGAAAGTTGATGAAGTTGAGGGTAATTATTTTACTTAGAGACATCGTAGTTATTAAGAAAAGATAAATAAATAAGATTAAAATATTAAAATTCAAAATTACTATACATTAGTATGTTTGTTAAATATAAACAATAGAATAGTAATTAAGTTAAGGATTTTTTGCATATATACTCAATTATAACAATAGCTTAACGGTAATTATTTGGAAAGTTCAACAGCTAGTTTTTTGAATCTGAATGGCTATTATTTTTTTTTGAAAAACTCAATGGCTACCTTTTAAACAACTCAACGACTATTTTTGATATTATAAAAGGAAGGGTAATGTAATAAACAATGTAGCAATCAAATATAAGTCAAAATCCTAACTCAAGTTTTTATAGCCATGCTTCGAGGGAAAGCAATCTAGCAATGTGTGATCACAATGAATGCAGTAGAGTTTGAACTTTAGAGAGGCCTTCTAGTAAGAACGAGAGATTTTATCTTGTCCTTTATGGGAGAGATGTAATTATTTTTTATAATTAAATTATGTGGTGTATAAAGTTTATTTTGTTATGTTTATTTTGTATTATTTTTTGTAGCTTAATGGTCGATGTCATTGTAGCTATTTCTAGTAGGTTGATGACTATTATCATTTGACAATTTACCTAAAGTATCAAATCAAAGCTATTAAGAGTGAAATAGATATAATATCGATGAAGCAAAATAAGATGTCTCAAATAAGACTAATGCTTGTAATAGGCATAGTGTTATAAGCGATAAAGTTATTTGTGTAATATAAAATAGTTGTTGTTATATATCAAGCTATAAGGTGTAGAACTTTGTTTGAAATCCACTTATAGCATTGTTAGATTTATAATGAAAAAAAGCAACACAAAGTAAATTCTAATATGAAAAGTAATTATACAACAGCACATAGTCAACCTTAGAAAAAAATCCTATACAACTTAAACAAAATACCAATATATATGTCCACAAAATAGATAGTAATATCTGTTAAACAAACAACGACACAAAATTAACCTCAGAAATAAATCTTATAAAAGATAAATAAATTACCAACACATATACCTCAAGAATAAGCAGTAATAGCAATTAAACACACAATGACACACATTTAGCCTCAGAATCAAATCCTATACAAGTAAAATAAATTATCAAAATAAATGCCATGAGAAAAGCAGTATAACAAAAAATAAATATAAAATGACACACAGTCAGCCTTAGTAACAAAAGATGTAAAACACGATAAAATGACCAAAATATATACCTTAAGAAGAAGCAGTAGTAGAAAATAATAGATATACAATAATACACAGTTAATCTTAGTAACAAAAGATGTAAAACTTGATGAAATGACCGAAACAAATGGCTTAAAAATAAGTAATAGTAACAAATAAATAAGAATCTTAACTCACATATCATGGGTCTAGAATCAAGATACAGTCAATAGTCAACGCCTTAAAAAACATTGTCAAGCTCGTCTCCAGTCAATGTAGAGCCAAATATCAAAATTTTTCTGTCCATCCCTCTCACTAATGCCCTTCCCTCAGCATCTAGGTCATACATGTGCTTGTAAGTGCACTTGAGGAGTGGAATATTAAACTCCTCACCATGAAAGGCCATAACCATAGAATATAGTTCATCCCCTTAATATGTTGGAGGTTTAAAATTCTAGAGTGCATTGGCCACCCCTTTCATACATGTTGATAGACTTTCTAATATGTGATTTTGAATAACAGCCTTATTGTGGGATCGATTTTGGTGGCTCAGGAACAGCGAGTGCCCAGGAACAACCTCAATGTATAAATCAAAGTGTATTATTAATTTGAGTGTACTATTAAGTATTGTGAAAATATTAATTTCTAATAGGCATAAGTCCTTATTATTGATTACTTTGACAATTATCAGAAACCTCCTAAAATAAAAAACTTAGTTAATAAAATAGACTTACGAAAAGAAAAGAGAAGAAAGTATTCGATTAATTTTAAGAAATGATACATAGCATAAGTAAGGGTATACCTTCACTTAATAATGAATTTTAATATGGGATTATAGAAAATATGAAAGAAATAAAGAAAAAAAGAGTGCAAAAGAAGCTCTGATATGTGATGTTGCTCTACTCCCATGCGCTGGACCCTATGATGTTTAACTAGGATGAATCTTAATTTGATCCTTGATGGATGTTGATGGCATAGTTTGGTGGGACACGAAATGATATGAGAGGTGAAATGTTTCTGATAGCCTGAGTGTTGGAGATAACTTTGTTTGGGTTGAAGTGTTTCCATTAGATAATAAAGCGTTGGTGATAACTCTATTGATTTTGAGGTGTTTCCATAGCCAATGAAATGTAGGTGGTAACCTCATGAATTATGAACTATTTTCATAGCCAGTGAGATATAGGTGATAACTCTATTGATTTTAAAGTATTTCCATAGTTTATGAGGTGTAAATGATAATTTCTTTGATTTTAAAGTATTTCCATAATCCATGGAACATGAGTGATAACTTCTTTAATTTTAAAATATCTTCATAGCTGATGAGATGTAGGTTATAACTTTTTGAGTTTGAAGTGTTTCCATAGCCCATGGAGCACAAGTGATAACTTTTTTAATTTTAAAATATTTCCATAGCCTATTGGGTGTAAGTGGTAGCTTCTTTAGTTTTGAAGTGTTTCCATAGCTTGTGGGGTGTAGGTGATAAATTCATAAATTTGAAGTATTTCTATAGCTAATGAGGTGTAAACAATAGCTTCATTCATTGGTTTGAAGTGTTTCCGTAGCTCGTGGGGTATAAGTAATAACTTTATTAAGTTTGAAGTGTTTCTATAGCCAATTAGGTGGAAGTAATAACTTCATTTATTTTGAAGTATTTCTATAGTCGATGAGATATAAGTAATAATTTCATTTAGTTTGAAGTATTTCTATAGTCGATAAGTCAAAAGCAATAATTTCTTCAGTTTGAAGTGTTTCTATAGTCGATGAAACATAAGCAATAACTTTTTTGATTTTGAAGTATTTTTATACCCAGTGAGGCATAAACAATAACTTTATTTAGTTTGAAGCATTTCTATAGTCAATAAGGCACAATCGATAACTTCATGAATTTATACGCTCATAGATTTGATAACTGACGACCTATCTTGTCTTGTTGTTGGTTAAATTTTAGGTATTGTTGATGACCTTGAACTTGACCTTGTTATCGACTGACTTTATTTGGACAAGGTATTCTGATTGACAAACTTAGTGAGTGTAAGCCTTCCTTTTGTCCAAATTTCATTTAAAAGAATGATCAGTGGCCTTGGTTTATGCTAATCATTTTTTATTTGGTAATCAACGACCTATCTTGGCTTGTTGTTGATTGATTTTGAAGTATTACTGATAGCTTTAGTGGCATACATAGTTGGACTCAGTTTGACCCTATTTGGTCCTATTCGAACTAATTTTCGTTTGGGTTAAGATGATAACATCACCCATTATTCATAGTTTTGGAGCGTTAGAGAAGATTTAGCACACCCAGCTGAATTCAGTTTGACCCTATTTAGTTCTATTCAAACTAAGATGATTTAGATTTGAGCTCAGTTTGGGTTCAATTCAATGTTCAGAACTCAATTTTGATTTAAGTTTGAATTGATTCAATTCGATATTCAAAACTTGATTCAGATTAAGTTTAGTTTGATTCAGTTCAATGTTCAAGACTCTATATTAGTTTGAATCTGATTTCATTTGATTCGAGTCGAGATTGATCTTGCACGGGACCATTATCAGTTTGTTAATGGATCCTTAATAAATCTTGGGTCCAAGCCCTTAGCGGATTCTCACTGGATCTTTAATGGACATTGGATTTGACCCTTGATGGGTTCATGATAGATTCTTCTTGGGTCTGATCTTGAAAGGGTTCTTATTGGATCCTCAATGGATGTTAGACCCAACCCTTGATGAATTTTACTTTAATCTATTGATGGATTTGGGTTCAACCCATGTTGGACCTCCATTGGATTCGTGTTTATATCTTAATGGATTTTGGTTCAAATTCAAGTCAATTTGGTTTCAACTAAGGCTCAGCCTGATTCTGATTTGACTTTTAGGTTCTATTTGACTTGATTTAGCTTTCAATGTGAACTTAATTTAATCCAATTAGGGGTCGTTTGTTTCCAGATCAAGCCCAGGATCATCCCGACTGACCGGCCTACCATCCAAACACCAAAAATTTGACCCAGACTAATATTATCTAATTTAATTAAATTATAAATAAGAAATGACTAAAATACCCTCGATGCATCTCTATCGTCCAATCTCGATCCAGCGACGCTCAGCCATCCTTCGAGAGCCACATGGCATAAGCGCATCGTCTCCTCTGTCGTCAGCGCCCACTGGGGACCTCCATGGCAGGGCGCGGCGGTTGGCGTTGTACCAGTGAAGCAAGGAGGTTCGGATTTGGGCAGAGGCGGACGAAGAGAAGTCCTCGATGTCGCCGGCGATGCGATTAGATTTGTCAATGTTAGGCATTGGTCTTTGGTTTCATTTTCGCTTGGATTTTGGGTTTGCTTCAGCCATTGACGGCCCTGAGCTCGAGCTCGAGCTCGCAGCGGACTGAGGAGGTTGGTGAGTTAGACAGTGAGGGTGATGTTGGGGACATCTCGGATGGCCGATAGTGAGTGTGGGGGATGGTGCGATTGGCTCGGGCGGGCTGAGGAGGTCGGCGAGGATGAGGTCGGGAACAGTAGGTTCGGCAAGTCCAGCATAGAAACAGCTCCAGCTAGCGGGGGGGAGGTGACAGTCGGGACGGCCTCGAGCATGGGCTCGGGCGGGCTGAGGAGACCGACGAGAGTGAGGTTAGGAATGGCATGCCCGGCTAGGCAGCGCGGGTGTGTCTCCGGCAAGCGTAGGGGCAGAGATGACTAGCGCGGAGCGAGGTCGACGGTGATCAGGCCTGCAAAGATCCAAGCGGAAGTGGATGGAATCACCGCATCTTAATCAAAGAAGTAGAAGGAATGGCTGGCCACCGATCGCGCCGAACCTTATTGGAGACGACGGAGTCAACAACGAGGACGACTCTCTATTTAAAGGAAAAGCTGAGGGTAAAATGATGCAGGAAAAATTTGAACTACTCGCTAATCAGATTAGTAACCAAACAAGATTTATTTGATCGCATTATATTTTTACACTTTAGTTCTTCTTTTAACTTTGACCTTGATCTTGATCCGGAACCAAACGGCCCCTTAAGATTTAATTTGAGCTTAGTTTGACCTAATTGAGTTTGATTTGACTTGATCTTTAATTGACCCAACTTGAACCTAATTAGAATTATGTCTAACCTAATTTGATTTAGATAAACTCAATTTGGATTTTAGATCCAGTTCAATTTGAGTTTTAGTTTATTTATTTGATCAATTTAGGTCTATTTGGTAGTCTATTTAAATCAATTTAGTTTTGCTTATTTATTCTAGCTAAGTCTAATGTAAATTTTAATTGATTTGGTCTGATAGTCCATGAACTATCATGATAACTTTGGGTGAGCTTATGTACTTGCCTTTGTTTTAATAGACAATCAACGAGTATGCAATCTGGAAATAGTCTGAATAGATGTTTAGCGAGCTTATAAGTTGGCCTTAGTTTGAATAGACATTTAGTGAACTCGCAAGTTAGGCTTAGTCCGAATAGACATTCAATAAGCTTGCGGGCTGGTTTTAATCTGAATAAACATTTGACGAGCGAGTAGGTTGACTTTAGTTTGAATAGATGTTTGGTGAGCTCGCAATCGACCTTAGTCTGAATAGACATTTAGCAAGCTCGCAAGCTGGTTTTAGTCTGAATAGATATTCAGTGAGTCCACGGACTAGACTTAGTCCGAATAAATATTCAGTGAGTTCACAAGTTGGTCTTAGTCAGAATAGATATTCAGTAAACTCGTAAGCTAGCCTTAGTTTGCATAGATATTCGGCGAATTTGTAAACTAGTCTTACTTCGAATAGATGTTCAACAAGCTAGCAAGCTGGTCTTAATCCAAATAGACGTTAGGCAAGCCCACGAGCAGGTCTTAGTCCAAAATTATTTTTTAGGTGGGCCAGCAGGTTGGACTTAGACTTGAGTTGACTTTCCGGTAAGCACGTAGGTTGACTCTAGGTCAGTGGTGGAGATCTGTCAATATGTAGAAGATCACTGGTGGTCGCGATAGTAATGGAGATTTACCGTCATATGAAGGGTCATGGGTGATTACAATGTTGGTGGAGTTTCACTATCATGTGAAGGATCGTAAGTGACTGTGGTGTTGATAGAGGCCCATTAATGTGCAAAGATACGGGTGACCACAGTGAAGATGGTGTAGAAGTTCGGGCTTGGACCTTGCTAACAATTTTTTGTTTCACAAAAACTTTTTTTTAATTTTTTTTCTCTTCTCTATTCCCTTCGTTCTTCTTCCTTAGGCTCCCCCCTTTCTTTGAAACTTCACCGAGCCACGATGGTTTGGCAGTCATCCCAGCCAGATCTAGCCTTGATCTGTCTATGGGCTACAGAAGAAAGGGAGGCCGCGTGGAGGAGCATAGCCTGACGAAGCTTTCTATGGAGGGGATTGAGTGGCGGTACGGAGAGGATGGCCAACGCATGCAGGCGTGGCGGAGGGCCTGTGGATAGGGCATAGGAGATGGTTGGCGATGTCTTTGAGTGGCGTCCCCAGCATGGGATGGCAGTGCATAGGGTAGGAACGACAACAGTGAACCTTGGAAAGTTGCCCTGGTGCAGGATGGAGGCGACATGGGCTAGAGACAGCGGCAGACCGAGGAGAGGGGCTGGAGCCATAGGTCAATAGGGAGAGGAGCACGCTTGTTGGTTTTTTGTTGGATCCTATCGAGCTTGGCCGAACTTGGTTCCCTTCTCTGGTGGTGGCGATGTGAAGCGATGAGGCATGTGGCCTCCTTCACGTAAGTAGCCGGCGGTTTGGCAGGGCTGAGCGAGCTAGGGCCGGTGTGAGCCGTGATGACCAGTAGGATGTGGAGCTAGGGCACAGCTGGCAGGGTGCGAGAAGGCAGGCTGGCGGCGGAGACGAGGCTAAAGCGACAAAGGTCTAGCGCAGGCCTACGGCCTGGTGTGGGCTAGGTGGTGGAGTAGCACACAGGTGCGAGAAGTAGGACGAGACAACATTATCACAACATTAGAAAGCCAAGGATGTCGTAGGAAAAGAAGAAGGGGTAGAGAGGAGAACAGAAGAATAGGAAAAAGAAGGAAAGAGAAAAATGAGAAGACACTTTTTTTTTTGTCCTAAACTCTGCTATGCCTTGATGGCTTCCTCATTTTTGTGTGTGTTTTCCTCTTTTGTTCTCTATCTTTGTTGTCCTCTTTTTTTTTTTCCTTTGTGTAGGATCTTTATCAATTTATAAGTCTTCAAGAGAATCAAAACCAAATTCCTAATTGGCTTGATTTGAAATGTTATTGGATCCTAATTTGTAATGAGATTGTATTTGGTTGTATTCCAAAATCTTGTGATTGCATTGTAATTAATTGATTAGGATTTATTTTCTTGATGAAGAAATTCCAAAAAAGTACTATTTTAAGATGCTGAATTTTCAAGAGGGGTTATTTATAATTTCTTTTTTGAAAAATTTGAACCCAAATATACTTTCATAAGTTCCAAGGGTCTTTTTGTAAAAAGAGCCTACTTATGAAATTTTACAACTTTCAGGTCCTCTTTGAGTAAAACTTGGACTTATTCATGAATAAAAACTTTTGAAAGTTTATTTGCAAAAGTCAGAAATTTTAAAAGTTTATTTGCAAAAATTAGAAATTTTAGATATTTATTTGTGAATATAAAATTTTGAGAGATCTATTTGCGAACTTTAGATTTTGTGGGGATTAATCTGTAATTTCAGAATTTTTAAGGATTTTTTCTCAAAATTTTCATCTCAGAGACTTAACTCGTAAGAAAAGCCTAGTCAGGTATCCATTTGTAAAATATAGTTTGGTCTGAGAGCCTATTTGCAAAGATTTTTTATATCTTTTTCATTTTGCTCTATATATTTGATGAATTTTGAGCTCAAATATTTGACCCACTCAACCCACTTTAGTTGGAGCCCAAATTTCTTATTAATTCAAGTCTAAATTGAACTCATTTTTTAATTAAATATGACTACGATTTAGATCCAAATAAGCCACATTTGGGTGTTAATCTAATGGCATTTAATCCCATATCCTGACTTAATTTTGATTAAATCAAATAATTACATTTTTGGAGTTTGTCCCTCAGGGCTAAAAGGATTGGAATGATGTTTGTTGTGTGTGTGTGAAGACTTCATGGATATCTCTGTTGTTTGTTCCTTTGATGAGATACTCAAGCTATGTCATATTTGTGTTCTGGCATGGTCAAACCTAAAATGTGTAGATTGAATCTTTGACTCATGGGACGTGCTAAAGCCCTAGTAGCTTGACCATAGCCACAAATTATCACCAACTTGTCATAACAAGGTATAGGGACATTGATTACAAAGGTAGAGTTCTTGTGAATATGCAAGAAAGAGTTAGATTAATTGGATATCTATCAACATAGGAGACTTAAGTCCAATTTATAAAATGCAATTGCCTACTAGTAGATAATCAATAAGCCTTCAGAGTGACATTGCAACCATTTTCTTCTTATCATCCCATCTAGCCTCACTGGTTCCTTTTGCCATCTTGATATTAGCATATTTCACTTTTAGGGAGCAGTAATGGTTCTCCACATGCTGCTTAGTGAATGTCTCACTGAAAGCCATATTCATGGCTTGAGCACAAACAACAAAAGAACATTTTTTTGAAACTTTTGTCTGCATGGAAGCCATTTTTTGCTTCATTTGTCATGAAGTGGATTTCTAATTTAGATGTCTTTTTGTACCACCTTTTATTGGGTGTATCCTTCTTTCCTTTACCTTCATTGTTCCATCTGATGTGGGGGTGTTAGTTGGTGGAATTTCAAATGGAGAATCACTCAAATCACCAAGACGTGTACTTCCATTAGCCAAACCTAAAGGATCCATGAGCTTCAAGGAAAAGGCCATGTTATATAATGAACATGAATTACAACAAGATAAAAATACAAGTATGGAATGAATGCAATAGAAAAACAAGTCATTCATGAAACATAAATGAATAAATAATAAGTCAAAACATTCTAATAATATCTTTGCAATGGTGCACCACACAAATCTAGGTCCTATTGATTGTAATCAGCCCATATTGCCTCTACAATCAAGTTTTATTACTGAACCCAATGTAGTCTTGCTTCACGTTGTTGCCATTGAGATGCTGGCATTGACATTAGATTGTGGTCCTCTATTTCGGCTTCTTCTCCTTCTTCTTCTTCTTTTATTTGCAATGGTTTATTCATTAAATAATTAGTAGGATGCATAGTTAGAATATAGCTATGCAACACACAACATAAAAGAACTATATCAATCTTTGTTTCCCATGGAAAGTGAGGCTCTCTCTTCAAGATCTTGAAGAGACATTGCAACAATTTGAATGCCTGCTCCTCTTTACTTCTCAGTGAAGAATAGCATAGACTAAAGAGATCCTTTGCATTTTGAGTTGTTTGGCCTGTATGTTCCTTTAGGTGGTAATGGATGCTATATATGGAGCAATAAATCCTAGCATTGTTGTATACCTAACATCAGCTAACTAATATTTACCTAAAGACACAAACAGATGACAATACAAAGTCAAAATTCCATATTTGCATATCTACTAAAGTCGAAGAAAAAAAATGCAATTTAACATGACCAAACTTTAATCAACATAAGCCCATCAAGTGATGGTCGGGAAATGACATCTTACAATATGGCAAAATAATTTGTTGACCCTTCCCAACTAGTGAAGATGTATTATAACATTAAACTCGGACCAATAGTGTTGCCCCCAAGTAAATTTGGATGATAACTAAATCATACTTGATAGTTTGTTGAGTTATATTGCTTGTGTGGGATCGATGTTGGCAGTCTAGGGGTAGCAGAGACCCCAGAGAGTGACCTTAAATTATAAATCAAAATTTATTTTAATTTAAGTGTACTATTAGATGTTGTGAAAATAGTGACTTTTAACAGACATAATTTTCTATTGTTAATTACCCCAATGATTATTAGGAACCTCCTAAGATAAGAAATCTAACTAATAAAATAAAGACACAAAAAAAGAAGATAGCATAATGTTGATTGATTTGAGAAATAGTACATAGTTTAAACAAGAGTATGCCCTCACTTTACAATGAGTTTTAACATGAAATTATAGAAAATATGAAAGAAAAAAAGAAAAAAAGAGAAGATTTGATGTGTGTCGTTGCCTCGCTATCCTACATTGGACCATATGGCGTCTAGCTCAGATGAGTCTTAATTCGATCCTCGGTGGGACATGGGAGAAAATGAGAGACGTTTGAAATATTTTCAATACCTTTGAGTGCTGATAATAACTTCATTTGGTTTAAAGTGCTTCCGTTAGCCAATAAGGCGTTAGTGATAACTTTATTTGTTTTGATTTTTAAAGTATTTTCGTTAGTGAACAAGCTGTTGGTGATGATTTCATAAATTTTGAAGTATTTCTATAGCCAATGAGGTGTTAGCGATAACTTTATTTGATTTTAATGTGTTTTCATAGTCAATGAGGCTTAAGCGATAATTTTATTTGATTTGAAGTGTTTTTATTGTCCATGGGGCATAAGCGATAGCTTCATTTGATTTGAAGTGTTTCCATAGCCAATGAGATACAAGTAATAACTTCATGAGTTTTGAAGTATTTTCATAGCCAATGAAGCATAGGTGATAACTTTATGAGTTAAAAGTATTTTCATAACCAATGAGGCATAAGCGATAACTTCTTTGATTTTGAAGTATTTTCATAATCTGTGGGATGTAACCGATAACTTCTTTGATTTTGAAATATTTCCGTAGCCCGCGGGGTGTAAGTGATAACTTCATGAATTTGAAGTATTTTTATAACCAATGAGGCATATGTGATAACTTCTTTAATTTTGAAATTTTTTTATAGCCCATAGGGCATAAATAATAATCTTAGGAATTTAAAGTGTTCTCATAGCTAATGAGGCATAAGGTATAATTTCATGAATTTAAAGTATTTTTATAACCAATGAGGCATTGGTGATAACATTTTTGATTTTTGAAATGTTTCCATAGCCTGTGGGGCATAAGCAATAACTTCTTTAATTTTAAAGTATTTCCGTAGCCTATGGGGCATAGGCGATAACTTGTTTAATTTTGAAGTGTTTCTATAGCCCATAGGGCATAAATGATAACCTCATGAAATTAAAGTATTTTCATAGCCTGAGGGGCATAGGCGATAACTTATTTAATTTTAAAGTATTTTCGTAGCCTCTAGGGTATAGGCGATAACTTATTTAATTTTGAAATATTTTCATAGCCTGTGGGGCTTAAGTGATAACTTCTTTAATTTTAAAGTATTTCCATAGCCCATAGGGCATAAATGATAACCTCATGAATTTAAAATATTTTCATAACCAATGAGGCATAACCAATAACTTCAAAATTTTAAAGTATTTTTTATACCCAATGAGGCATTGTTGATAACTATTTTGATTTTTGATATATTTTCATAGCCCATGGGGCTAAAGTGATAACTTCTTTTATTTTAAAGTATTTTTGTACCCAGTTTATTTCTTATCTGAACTAGCTTTAGTTTGGGTTAGGATGGTTTGAAATCAGTTCAATGTTCAACACTCAATTTTAATTCGAGTCTGAATTAATTCAACTCGATATTCAAAACTTGATCGAATTGTGATTCACTAGTTTTTGAAAGATAGTGATCCAATCTGATTTTTCTTCCTAGAACCTTCAGTGATTGGGTTTGCACTAATGCTTTTACAGCATGACCAAGGGAACCTGTGAAACATCCATTGCCAACATTATTGTTGGTATTGACAATGAATATTTAATTTGCAATAAGGGATTCAATTCACCAAGCTTGGTATTAATTTTCAGAAGAATATTTGTCAAATACTGATTATTGACTCTAATTGGAGTAGTGCCGATTTCAATTCAAATATGATTTGACTTAGTTTAATGTTCAGGACTTGATTTTAGTTTGAGTCTAATTTGATTTGGTTTAATATTCGAACTTGATTTTGACTTGAGTATGGTTTTATTTGATTCGGATCAAAATTGACCTTGTGTTGGATCTTTATCAAGTTTCGGTTTGCATCTTGATAGACTTTGGTTCAAGTTCAAGTTGATTTGGTCCAGCTTGGTTTCAGTTCAGGCTCGACCTAATTCTATTTTGACTTTGAGTTTGACCCTTCATTCTAAACTTGATTTGACCCAATTAGGGTTTGATTTGAGCTTAGTTCGACCTAAATAGGGTTTGATTTGAACTTGATTTGATTTTGAATTGACCTAATTTGAACTCGACCAGAGTTGGGTTTGAACTAATTTGGTTTGGATTAACTTAATTTAGATTTTGGGTCCAACTTAATTTGAGCTTTAGTCTATCTATTTAATCAATTTAATTTCATCTTGTGGTCTATTTGAGTCAATTTAGTTTTGTCTATTTATTTTAGCTGAGTTTAATTTTAATTTGATTGAGTTATTTCATGTTAATTAATTTGATTTAAGAGTCTTTGGTTGTTATGATAATTTTGGGTGAACCTATGCGCTAGCCTTAAATGTGCAAGCCTAAGGGCTAGCTTAGTTCGTGAGTTCAAAAGTTAGCTTAGAGGTATAAGCCCAAGAGTTGACTTAGATGTGAGCTCGAAGGCTAACTAGATGCGAGCTCGAAGGCTAACTAGATGCAAGCCCGAATGTTGGTTGAGTGTGAACCTAAAGGTTAACTGAGTGTGAGCCTGAAAGCCAGGTTGGGTATGAGCAGGAAGGTTGGCTTGGATGCGGACTAGAAACTGGCTGGATGAGAGCCCAAAAGCTGATTTGGATGTGAGCTTGAAGGCTAGCTGAGTGAGAGCTCGAAGGCTAGTGTGAGTGTGAGCCTGAAGGTTAGCTTGGATGCAAGCTCAAAGACTGACGGAGTGTCAGCCTGAAGGTTAGTTGGATATGATCCCGAAGACTGGCTTGGGTATGAACCTGAAGGTTAGCTTAGGTGTGACCTAAAGGCTAGTTGGATGCAAGCCCAATGATTGGCTGAGTATCAGCCCAAAGGCTAACTTGGATGAGAGTTAAAAGGTTTGCTGGATGTGAGTTTGAATGCTGGCTTAGATGTGAGCCTAAAGGTTAGTTGAGTGTGAACCTGAATGCTTGCTTAGATGAGAGCCTAAAGGAAGATTAAGTGCAAGCCCAAAGGTTGACTATGGTGAGAGATTGAAGGTTAGCTTGGATGTGAGCTCGAAAGTTAATTGATTGTGAGTCGAAGGGTTAGCTAGGGTATGAGCCTAAAGGCTGGTTGAGTGTGAGCTGAAAGGCTAGCTGAATGTGAGCCCAAAAGTTAGTTTGGATGCATGCCCAATAGCTGACTGAGTGCGAGCACGAAGGTTGGTCTAGGTGCAAGCCCAACGGTTAGTTGTATGCAAGCCTAAAGGCTAGCTTGGATGTTGTTGGCTTAATTGTGTTTCGAATCCGGATTTTTTGGAGATTCAATTATATTAGAAAGTAATTTTGTGGGCCTAATCCTTATCTGAATTTATCTTCTACTAGAAGACTTAAATTAGTAGAAATCTTATTTGAGTTAGTCTTCTACTTTGACTCAAACATAGTTAGGCCACATCTATAAATACCTTATTCATGTAAGGACTTCAATATAGAGTGAGAAAGAGAGACATAGATCAATACTCTCAAGATGTCTTGTGACGGCTAGACTACTTAGTCTTTTGTGAGAGTTGGTAATATTGGAGTTTCGCCTCCATCGTTGTAATCTTCTCTTCTTCTTCTTCTTCTCATTAATACAATATCCTATGAATTGTCTTCGCCACATAAATCTCTTGTCTGCTATCTTCTTTTTTTATGTTCTTCTTTTACATCATGAATTGTGGTAGATATCGATATTTAGCACTACAAGTTGTATCAGAGCTTAGTTCAACATGTCTACTACGAAGTTCGATATAGAGAAATTCAATGAAAAGCAAGTATTTCCTATTTGGCAAGCAAGAGTTTATGCAATTCTTACTCAACAAGGGAGAGAAACACATTGGAGGACGTCAAGCCTGAAGATATCACCGAAAGTGTCTGGAAAAATCAGAAGGCTAGTGCACATAGCACAATCATCCTCAGTCTCACTGATGAGGTGCTCTATCTATTTTTTGATGAAACATCACCTTCAGAGTTATGGAAAAAGCTGGAGAAATAATATATGAGTCTCTCAAATCGAGTTTACTTAAAGCAGAAGCTCTTCAATTTTTGAATGAGAGAAGGTACGAGTATAGTTGATCATTTTAATGCTTTCAATAAACTAGTCTCTCAATTATTAATCATTGATGTTAAAATTGAAGATGAAGACAAGACAATTATTTTATTATCATCTTTACCTCCTTCTCTTGAGAATTTGAAGACTACTCTCATGTATGGTAAGGATTTAAAATTTGATGATATTTCTATTGCCTTTCTATCTAATGAATATTTAAAAAAGATTGAAGGGGATGTGTCACACTCAGAAGCATTGATTGTCAAAGGTCATACCAAAGAAAGATCAAAGACAAGTCATTCTAGATCCAAATCCAAAGAAATAAACTAAAGATATTGTAAGAAAATGGGATATTTAATTAATGAGTGTTGGAAGCTCAAAGCAAAGAAAGAAAGAGAATCTCAATCTAAAGAGCAAGTCAAAGAATAAGTGTCAATTGTTGAAGGGAGTTCTGGTGATGATTATGGTAATGTTCTTTCTATTAGTTCTAATTTTGATCATTACCATGATATTTGGATTCTTGATTCTGGTTCTTCTTATCACATGTGTCCTAATAAGGATTGGTTTGAAAACTACAAGTCCTTTGATGGTGGTTTAGTTTAGAACTCCTATTGACGTTAGACATATTCCTGATTTGAAAAGAAATTTGATCTCTTTGGGTGCTTTGTATTCTGCTAGTTATAAGTATTCTACTGAAGGTGAAGTTCTTAAGGTTGCTAAAGGCTCATTGATAGTGATGAAGGGCCTAAAGCATGAAAATTTGTATGAGTTAGTAGGAAAACCATTGAAGGTGGTGCAGCAATTACTCAAACTTCTTCTTCTGATATAACTCACTTATGGCATATGCATCTCGGTCATATGAGTGAGCAAGGTTTAAGTGAGCTCAACAAAATAAAATTACTGAAAGGCCTCAACTCATGCAAATTGGATTTCTGCGAGCATTGTCTCTATGGTAAATAGTCCAAGGTAAAGTTTAACATTAGTACTCATTGCACTAAAGGCTTAATTGATTATATTCATTCTGATGTGTGGTGCTCTCCTATTCCATCAAAATCTGGTGCTCGTTATTTTGTCAGTTTTATTGATAATTTTTCTAGAAAAGTGTGGATTTATTTTTTGAATCACAAAGCCGAAGTATTTTCTGTTTTCAAATAGTGGAAAACTTTAGTTGAAAAAAGGACTAGTAGAAAAATCAAATATCTCAGAAGTGATAATGGCAGAGAGTACAAATCAACATGATTTCTCAAATTCTGTGAAGATGAAAACATCAAACGCCACTTTATCATCCCAGGAAAATCTCAACAAAATAGTGTGGCTGAAAAGATGAACAAAACCTTGTTGGAGAAAGCACGTAGTATACTCAGTACAACTAATCTTGATAAAGATTTTTGGACAGAAGTAGTCAATACAACATGTTTCATTGTAAATCGCTCTTCTCAAAGAGCCATTAATTACAAGACTCCTAAAGAGGTATGGATTGGTCAACCTACAAATTATTTTTCTTTAAAGATTTTTGGTTGCCCTGCTTATGTGCATGTTATCAAGGATAAGTTAGATGCATGTTCCAAAAAGTATATTTTCCTGAGTTATGCCAAAGGTGTTAAGGGCTATCATTTGGGAATCCTACTATTTCAAATGTAATTATTGAGAGAGACGTAGTATTTGATGAAAGTGTTATGTTAAAATCTCTCAAGAAAGGTCCCAGTGATATAATGCAAGTGGAGGTAGAGCATGTAGTTTCTTCAGAAGAAGATATTCAGGATATGTCCAACTCTCAAGGAAATTCTAAGAATTAAATTTTTGAGAAGACACCACTTCGAAGATCTCAAAGAAACATTAAGCCACCTAAAAGGTATGATTTTGAAGATATGGTAGCTTTTGCTTTAGTTACTGACAATGGTGATCCTTTTTCCTATAAAGAAGCAGTGCAGGATAAGAATTCTTCTCAGTGACAAGTTGCTATGAATGAAGAGATAAATTCTCTTCAAAAGAACCATACTTGGGATCTGGTGAAATTACCAGAAGTTCAAGAGGCCAAAATTATTGGCTATGTCGATTCAGACTATGCTGGAGACCTTGATCGACGATGATCCCTTACTGGTTATCTTTTTACTCTTTGTGGAGGACCTATTAGTTGGAGATGTACCTTACAGTTAACTGTTGTATTGTCTACAACAGAGTCTGAGTATATGGCAGCTATAGAAGCCATCAAAGAAGCTCTATGGTTAAAAGGATTGGCAAGTGAAGTTGGTTTTTCTCAAAATGTTCTTTCTATTTTTTGCGATAGTCAGAGTGCCATACACTTGCGAAGAACCAAATGTATCACACTAGATCAAAACATATAGATGTCCAATTTTACTTTATTTTGGACATTATTGAAGACAACAATATTTCTTTATAAAAAATTCATAGTTCAAGAAATCCTATAGATATGTTGACGAAGGTGATTCTGATTAACAAGTTCAAACTCTGTTTGGACTTGATCAATGTTCAAGGTCATTGATCTTGCCCCATGAGGTAATGGCAAAAACATCTATTGAAGATTCAAATTTAGAGAATAAGAGGATTTGAGCCAAGGTGGAGATTGTTGGCTTAATTGTGTCTCGAATCTAGATTTTCTGGAAAGTCTTAATTATATTAGAAAGTAATTTAGTGGGCCTAATAATTATCTGAATTTATCTTCTACTAGAAGACTTAAATTAGTAAAAGTCTTATTTGAGTCAGTCTTTTACTTTGACTCAAACACAGTTAGGCCACATCTATAAATACTCTATTCATGTAAGGATTTCAATATAGAGTGAGAAAGAAAGACATAGATCAATACTCTTAAGACATCTTGTGAGGCTAGGCTACTTAGTCTTTTGTGAGAGTTGGTGATATTGAAGTTTCGCCTCCATCGTTGTAATCTTCTCTTCCTCTTCTCATCAATACAATATCCTATGGATCGTCTTTGCCACATAAATCTCTTGTCTGCTATCTTTTCTTTTTTCTGTTCTTCTTCTACATCGTGAATTATGGTGGACATCAATATTTAGTGCTATAGGATGTAAGCCTGAAGGCTAGTAGAGTGCGAGCCCAAAGGCTGGCAGGATGCAATTCCAAAGGCTAACTCGTGTGTAAGCCTAAAGGTTGGCTTGAGTGTGAGCCCAAAGGCTACTTGGATGTAAGTCCAAAAGTTGGCTGAGTGTGAGCCAAAGGCTGGCTTGGATGTGAGCATGAAGATTGGCTAAGTGCTAGCCCAAAGGCTGGCTTGGATATAAGCTCGAAGGATAGTTGAGTGTGAGCTTGAAGACTGGTTTAGATGTGAGCCCGAAGACTGGTTTAGGTGCGAGCCCGAAGGTTGGTTTAAGTGTGAGCCTAAAAGTTGACTAGGGTGTGAGCTCGAAGACTAACTTAGATACGAGTTCAAAGGCTAGCTGAGTAGAAAAAACTAACAAGGGTGCAAGGCCGAAGGCTAGCTTGGATATAAGCCTAAAGGCTGACTACAATGGAAATGGAGTTTTGCTGATGTGTATGAGACTGTAGATGTCCCTAGTGTTGATGAGGTTCTATCAATATACCGATGCCACGAATGATAGCAGAAGTAATGATACAAAAATCGAGATAAGGGAACTCATTGGCCCTTTTCTTTGTTGGCAGTGATTTTTTTTACTTTTTTTTCCTTTCATTCCCCTTTCTCCTCAAGCCTACACCATCTTTATCCATAAACCCGCACCCTCTTCCTTAATTGTGATATGAAGGCCTGGATCTCTTTCTGGTCGAATCCAGCTGGAAGTGGCTAGATTCGGCCTCTCCTCTTGGTAACGAGGCAACAGGGGATGTGGTAGATGGATGACGAGGCTAGATCTGGCCATAGACAAGTGGCTCTAGTGAGATACAAATGGAACTGGCAAGATCTATGTGATGGCGGTTAGATCCAATGGGGGCTGATCGCCAAGTGGTTGTGGTGAGTTGCGGGTTGAGACACGGGTGAAGTCAAGGCAGCATGTGGGGTAGGCAGCCCACAGTGGAGCTCAAGTGAATCAGTTAGCTTGGTGGCACGATCACGGTGGAGGTGGATGGCATTATGGTTGGAGAAGGTTGGTTCTGGCCGATGGGTTGGGGTTCTAGCAAGGAGGTGGCGAGTTGCGGCTTGGAGTGCGGTGGCCGGAGTTTGGATGGTGATGACGGTGGAGAGGGTTGGGTGGCATCTCCAGAGGTTTGGGCGGCATCTCCAGCGAGGAGTTGGTGTGGTGATTGTTGTATCTATGAGTGGTAAAACTAGGTGGTAGAGGAAGGCAGCACATAGTTATAGCAGGGGCAAGTGGGGCAGCGGCGGTGGTAGAGGAGATCCTTACAAGGGAAGGGCTAGAGAAGAAGAAGAAGAAAATTAGAAATGAAAGAGAGGTGACAAAGTACTTGTGTAATTTTTTTCCTCTAATCTCTATTTCCCTTTCATGGCTTCTTGATCTCTTCTTTGATCCCATTCGTTCTATTTTGATGTTTGTTCTTTGTAAGTTATCATCAATTTATAGGACTTTTAAAGAATCGAGATCAAATCTATGATTAGCTTCTTTTGGAGCATTGTTATTTGTGATAGATTATATTTTCATTTTTTGTAAATTGCATGTAATTTATTAATTGGTATTTGTTTCTTTGATCACCAAATTTTAAATATGTACTATTTCTAGATCTTCAATTTTTAGGGAGTTATTTATAAATTTTTCAAAAAATTTGGACTAAAATATAATTTTATATGTTCTAGCGGTCTTTTCATGAATATTTGGTCTAATTTGTTTGCTTGTTTTAAGCCTAAATTTTTCAATAATTTAAGTCCAAATTGAACTCAATTTTTAGTTGAATTTGATCGTGATTTAGGTCCTATTAAGGCCCACATTTGGATCATAATTTAGTGACATTCAACTCTATATTTTGATAGGATTTTGATTAAATTTGATTTTCAATCAAAAATGACTCGAATAGCTTGTAACTTAGCCAAGGTTGAAATGAAGCTCAAGACCATTCGGAAGCCTCAAAACAAAGATGAATATGAAGATGAACATGAAGATCGAGGTGTGATGGGAATTAACGAAGGTGGCTTGAAGACTTGTTGATGGCTTAAAGATGGCTCAAGAAATCAGCTTGATTCTATAGTTTTAGACTTTTATCTTTTTTTATTGAGTTGAAGATTTGATTTGTGAAATTTATGTTTTTAGAGCTTTTGTTTGATTAATTTGGAATGCCTTCACTAGCTTACTCTTTATCTAAGTTAACTTTGAGTCTATGTCAAGAGGCTAAAACTGCAAATAAATTTTTAGTAGGTTTTCTGTGAACTTTGATCGCCTAAATGTTAATGTTCTAACATCGAATAATACATAAAATCTCACTAGGTTTTGCTGACAACTTTGGTCACTTGAACCTTCTAGTTGCTTGAAGTTAATAGACATGTTTTTTACTTTCTAAAATTTACAGTCTTCGGTTGTCCATCCTTGAGTTTGAACATTTAGAGTTGAGGGTTTGGACTCTTGAGCATCTATTTTGGGCACCTGAATATCTGACATTATCTTGTAATGGCTAGATTTTTTTTAACCTTCGGAGTGATTCCATAATGACTAGTTTTCTCCCTAATGAGTATTTAAGGACTTGAAGTTGGTTTCTATTATAACTTTAACATCTTTGATCATCTTTGATAGACATAACAAACTTCTTCAAGCCCTCTAACCTTACAAGAGCTCTACATCTAGATTTTGCTCTTAAATCTCCATGTGTTTTTACTCAAACTTGAGAGACTCTTATAGTGAGGTAAATTTATAAAGCTTATTCTCCATTTTGGTTTGTAAACACTCCCAGGGTATTAGGAAGGATAAGACTAGTGTTGGAATATCATTTGCTCAATTGAAGCAAGGTTTGTACAGGGTTGGTTTCATTGATGAAGTGATATCACTAGTAAAGTGATTCATGTCCTTAGGAGTGAGGTAATGATCTTGGAGTAGGTATAATTAGTCACCAAACCATATAAAATCATGGTGCACTCTTCTCCTTGTTTGTTTTCAATTTTTCACTTGTGGTGATTATTTTTTTTGAATATGAAATTGTGAGATTTTGTTTTGTATAACAAATTGGGTTTGGATTTGGAAAAATTATTTATCATTATTAAAACCTAATTCACATCACCTCCCCCACCAGTGCACACACAACACCCCCACACACCCCCCCCCCCAACCCTCTTAGGTTTTTTTAGGACTTCAATTGGTATTAGAGCTCCGTTTAACAACCTCGAGTTTTAAATCTAGTTTTTATGGCAAATTTTGGTAATTCACCTTATCTCCAAGAGTCTTTTTTTAATGGCACTAATTTTAATTATTGGAGATATTGTATTCACATTTTTATTAAAGCTATTGACTATGATTTATGGTGTTTAGTAGAAAAGGAATGTACTCCATCTATCAAGTTAATTGATAGTCTGATGATTGCCAAACCAAAGGATGAATGGTATGAGACTGGTAAGAAAAATAATTCTGAACATTTTTTATTCTGCTCTTGATTTGAATGAATTCAATCATATTAGTGTTTGTTATGCAACTCATAAAATTTAGCATTATCTTGAAGTTACCCATGAGGGAATTAGTTAGTCAATATGAACTCTTTAGGATAAAGCTAAATGAGTCTACCATCGAGATGTGTACTCATTTTATCGACATTATTATTACTTTAAATCCCTTGGTAAAACATATACTAGCAATGAAATGGTAAGAAACATTTTGGGATTTCTTCGTAAGTCATGGGATACAAAGGTGATTATCATTCAAGAGGCTAAAGATCTCAACAAACTATCTTTGAAGAAGCTTTTGAGATCACTTATCACCCATGAAATAACTATGAAGGATAGGTTTCAAGAGAATGATGGGATAAAAGGAAGAATAATATAGAACTTAAGGCCAAAGAATCAAGTGAGGATGAAGAGGAAATAACATTTCTTGCTAGAGGATTTAAGAAATTCCTTAACAAAAAAAACATGCCAAGGAGACCAATAGAAATGAGAAGAGAAACAACAACAATGAAATGAGGATGTGCCCACATATTTCAAATGCAAGAAACTTGGACACATCAATGCTAATTGCCCTTTCAACCCTCAATCAAAGAAATTTAAAGGGAAGAAAAAGAAGGCAACGATTGCTTTGGGATGACTTGGAGGTTGAAAGTGAAGAAGCTTCATCTGATGGAGAAGTTACAAATTTGTGTATCATGGCCATTGAGGATAAGGTATGTGATTTATCTTTTGAGCAATTGCAAGATACATTTGAAGATTTATATTCAAGGCATGAAAAGTTACTTCTCAAATATGCTACATTGAAAAATAAAATGATTTCACTTGAGAGTGATTTTGATTTTTTGAATTCCTCTAAAAGTTCTTGTAATTGCGAAAAGGATATTGAGGTTCTTCAAAAGGAAAACATTACTTTGAAATCCTCCAAAACCTCTTATGACTGTAAAAAGGATCTTAACATGCTTGAAAAATAAAATATAGATTTGGAAAAGATTTTAAAAAACTATTTTCATGGTAATACTACTTCAAATATGTTTTTGAAAAGTTAAAGGAATGTTTTGAGTAAATCCAAACTTGTATTTATATCTTTTTCAAAATCCAAAGGTAACAAGTCTACTTTTGTGAAAGATTCAAATGCCACATCTTTAAAATTGAACTAGAATTATTATTGTCATTATAGGCATGTCTCCACTAGTTGTGCAATTAAGAGAAATTCTTCTCGAAAGCAAATTTGGGTATTAAAGGGGATGATTTCTAAAGCCAAGAAATCCAAATTTATTTGGGTTCCTAAAGTTTCTCTAACTTGAGTAGTTGGGGATAGTTAGAACTAACCCATGAGTTTTAACTTGCTACATAATTATGGTAACTCTCTAGCTAACTTAGTAAATGTAAGCTTTCTCTTTGAAATTGTTTTATTATCTTGAAAATTGCATTTTGATTCTTGATTCAATATACACTCTTATTATTCTCTAACCTTGTGGACCCATAATTAAGATGGGTACCAAACCAATTTTCTTGATGTTATAGTAATGTCTCCACTCTAAGGATCAAAGTGAGGAATGGCTCCTTAATAGTAGATATTCATCATACACGACAGAAAATCCATCTATGTTAATGGAGTTAAGAGACAAGGATAGAAGACACATAACATTTGGTGATGACAATCAAGGTAAAATCATCGGTATTGGTAACATATTAATTAATATATTATTTCTTCCTTAATTAAAAATGTCCTTCTAATATAAGGTCAAGCACAATTTACTCTCTATTAATAAACAATGTGATAAGGAATTTCATGTTATATTTAAATCAAATCTTTGTATATTTAGACATGATGATAATAATATTGTAGCTTTTATTGGTTATCAAGATGGAAATATGTATACTATTCATCAAGATAATATCAAGAATGAAAAGTGTTTTGTAGCTTAAGATAGTAATGAATGGTCTTGGCATAAAAAGCTTGGACATGAAAGTATGGATATTATTACTAAAGTCAACCAAAATGAGCTAATGAGAGATTTACCCAAATACAAATTCACCAAATATCAAGTATGTGATGCGTGCTTTGGAGAAGCAAAAACCTTGCATAAATCCAAGATGATGGTAATATCAACAAGACCGCTACAACTTTTTCATCTAGACTTGTTTGGACTAATTGAGACTAGAAGTTTAGGGGTAAAAATTATATCCTCTTTATAGCTAATGAGCATAATCAAGTTCTAGATTCTTGCTATGCAAGAAGAACTAAATCAATTTGAGCAGAATTAAGTTTGAAATTTTGCTCCAAAATCAAGTGACTACCCAATTATTACGAACAAATGGGTCTCTAGGGACAAGATAGATGAAAAGGGTGTCATGGTTCAAAATAAGGTTAGATTGGTGGCCCAATGTTTCAAATGGAACATAGTATTGAATATAAAAAAATAGAGAAAAAGGTATAAACAGAAAAACATAAAATTAAGAGAAGAAAAAAAAACAAATAGAGAAGAAAAAATGCAAATAATAATCAATTGAAGATATATGAAATAGAAAATAGAAAATAGAGAAGAACATGAGGTTATTAAAAAAACTAAATAAAAATAAAAAAATTAGTAAAAACAAATAAGTAAATATAATGCAAAAATAAAAAATAAAAAAAATAAAAAAAATAAAAAATAAAATAGAAATATATGTAGTAGTAGGAGAAGAAGATATATAGAACAAGAAACAAAAGATAAAGACAAGAATAAAAATATTTAAAATAAAAAATTAATAAAAAATGAAATTATAAAAGGAAATATAGAGTAGAAGAATATAGGAAACTAAGAAGAAGATACAAAATATAAAATTAGAAAAGCCTAAGACAAAAAAGCGGAGGTCAACAAAAAAGCATTAATGGTTAATATAAAATAGAATATATAAAATAAAAAATGAGATAAAAAGAATATAAGAATAAAGAGAAGAAGCCACAAAATAAAAGAAAAAGGAACATTTAAAATAGATATTAGGGGAAGAAAAGGATGGTACAATAGAAAATATAAAACAAAAAACTAAGATAAGAATATATTAAAAATAAAATTAAATATCAACTAGAAGAACAAAAGTTAGAAAATTTAGGATGAACAAGAAAAAACATAATGAATAATAAAATAAAAAAATTAAAAAAAAGATAAAATAGAAAATAAATATAAGAGTTTTTAACCAGTAACTATCTACCTTTATTGTGAATTTCTAGAAAACCACCTACCTTATCACTATTAGCAAAAAAACCTCTTGACTTATACTATAAATTTGTAAAAAACCATATGATTAAAATATTTAATTTTTTTAATTTTAAATTGATTTTATCAATTAAATTAATATAAAAGATGAAATTATTTTCATTTGTTTTTTATTTCGAACAACTAGTTCATAATTAGCAGACAACCAGTTTGACAAAACTAGATTTCAAATTCTCAATTTCATAAAGATAAGTTATTTTTTTATTAACTTAATATTTATTTAAACAAAAATCAAAAGAGAATAATTCGGACTTTTTATTTTAATTTTAATTTATAAAATTGAATTGAAATAGAACATTTTTTAAAAATATTTTAGTTGAGGTAATTTTTTGTAAATAATATAAGATGAGTGGTTTTTTGCTAATAGTGATAAGGTAGACAATTTTTTACAAATTTGTAATAAGGGACGTGGTTGCTTGCTAAAAACTCTAAATATAAAAAGAAGAGTAAAAGGATCAAAAACATAATATAAAAATAGCAGATGCAAAGAAAAATATCAAATAAAAATTAATAGGAAAAGAACAGAAAAATATAGCATTAAATATAGAATAACAAATTGAGACAAGAAATATATAAAATATAGAATAGAGAAGAAGAAGATAAGAAAAATACATAAAAACATAAAAATAGAAGAAGAAGAAGAAGAAGAAGAAGAAGAAGAAGAAGAAGAAGAAGAAGAAGAACAAAAAGAAGAACAAGAACAAGAATATAAAATAGACAAATACAAAATCAAAAAAAGTTATGAAACAAAAAGTTAATTATAAAACAAAAACCAGAGAAGAAGAAAACATAAAATTGCATATTAAAAAAAATTTAGGAGAATTCGAAGGTATAAAATAGAAAAACAGAAAATTAGGAGAAGTACAACAAAATGTAAGATAAAAGGTAAATAAAATATATAAATACCAAAATTAATCTTAAAATATAAAATATAAAATTATATATGAAAGAGAAATTTAAGAAGTAGTAGAAGAAGAACTTAAGAATGAGAATTTAAAGATGTAAAACAAAAAAAGAAAAGTTAAGATAAGAAAAAGGCATTGAGTAGCAAACTAAATAAAAAAATGTAAGACAAAAAATATGGTACAAAATAAAATTAAATGCAAAAGAGGGGGAAGAATATGAAGAACAAGAAAATATCAGATAGAAAAATAAAGAAGAATCAACAAAACAAAAAAGGTGAAAACTAAAAAAAAATAAAAAAGAAACTTAAGTAGTAGAAGATAAAGGAGATGAGAAAATAAGGAGAAGAAAATATAAAACAAGATTTAAAACACAAAAATAAATAAGAAAATAAGAAATAAAAATAGAGTAGGACAACATAAAAAACTAAATATAAAAATAAAAAAGAATATTAAAAAAGAAACAAAGTCACAAAATAGAATTCATGCCAAAATAAGAAACAAAGGAAAAAAAGCATATGACAAAGAAGACAAAAAATAGAAAATCAAGATGAGGTAGAACAAAAAGAAAAATATAGAAGAAAGAAAATAAAGAAGAGTACAAGGAAGATGAAAATATAATATAGAAAATAGAAATAACTGAGAGGAAGATATAAAACAGAAAATTAAGACAAAGAAGAACAAGATGATCATATAAAATGAAGAATAGAGAAGAGGAAGATAATAGAAATTGAAGAAAAAGGAGAAAAAGAAGCAAAGATATAAACAAAAAATAAATATTAAATAGAAAAAAATAAAACCGAAACATATGCAATAGTAGGAGAAGAATATATATAGAATAGAAAAACAAAATTATAAAATAAAATATAGAGTAGAAGAATACAAAAAATTAAGAAGACACGAAACATAAAACTATAAAAGCTTAAGACAAAGAAGAAGACACGAAGAAAAATAGGAAAGGTTAATATAAAACAGATTATATAAAACAAAAATGAGATAAAAAGAAATATAAGAATAAAGAAAAGAACTCAAAAAATAAAAAAGAGAAGGAATATATAAAATAGATATTAGGAGAAGAAAGGGAGTGTACACTAGAAAATATAGAACAAAAAACTAAGACAAGAACCTATAAAAAAAACATAAATATAAACTAGAAGACCATAAGTTAGAAAATTTAAGACAAGAACAAAAAGAAAAGAGGAAAGGAAAATAAAAAAACTAAAATAGAAGATAAAATAAAAAATTAAATAAAAAATTAAGAAGATAAAGAAGATAATATAAAATTGAAAGTATAAAGAAAAATGTAAAACAAAAATTAACAGGAAAAAAGGAGAAGAATATAAAATTAGACATGGAATAGAAAATTGAGACAAGAAAACAAAAATTGAAGAAGAAGCAAAGATATAAAACAAAGAATTAAGTATAAAAAAGAGACCCAAATGCAAAGAAAATTAATAGGAAAAAATTGAAGTAAATTCAAAGAAAATAAAACATAAAAAATGAAGAGGTAAGTGAAAAGAAAATTTAGAACAAAAAAAATAGTAAAGGAGGAAAAGCAAAGAAAAATACAAAATAGAAAAATTAAGAGATAAATGCAAAAATATAAACAATAAAATATTTAGAGGAGGAGGAGAAGAAGAAGACGATGAAAGAGAAGAAAAGGTAATAAAAAACGAATAAAAAAAGGAAAAAAAATAAAGCTTAATTGAAAGAAAATCAAAAGTAGAAAACTAAAGAGAAGTAAATGCCAAAAAATACATAACAGTAAAAGAAGAAAGAAATACAAAGGAAATTTAAAATAAAAGAGGAAAACCCACAAAACAAAAGAAAAAGAGATAGCAAGACAAGAACATATAAAAAATAAAATTAAATATAAACCATAAGACCAAAACTTAGAAAATTTAAGACAAGAATGAGAAAAAAAAGGAAAAGATAATAAAAAATAGAAGATAAAACAAAAAAATTAAATATAAAAAATTAGGAAGATAAAAAATTAAAATAGAAGATATAAAGAAAAATATAAAAAAAAATTAAAAGGAAAAAAAGAATGTAAAATTAAATATAGAACATAAAATTGAGATAAGAAATATATAAAATATATAATTAACTATAAACTAGAAAATAGAGATGAGGATATGAAAATATAAAAAATAGAAAATATAGAAGAAGAGGAAGAAGAAGAAGAAGAATATAAAATATATAAAAAAAAGATCAAGAGAAGTTATAAAATAAAAAGTTAATCAAAAATTAAAAACCAAAAAAGAAGAAAACACAAAATTATATATTAAAAAAATTAAGGAGAATTTGATGATATAAAGCAGAAAAAATAGAAAATCGAGAGAAGAGGAACAAGATCTAAAATAGAAAAGTAAATAAAATACATAAAAAACCAAAATTAATAAAAAAAACATTAAACAACAAATTATATATACAAAAGAGAAACTTAAGAAGTAGAGGTAGAAGAAAATTATAAATGAGATTGAATATATAAATAAAAAAAGAAAAATGATGAGAAGAATAACATGATTTGGAGTAGAAAACTAAATAAAAAAATATAAAACAAAAAATATAGTAAAAAATAAAATTAAATATAAAAGAGGAGAAGAATATGAAGAAAAAGTAGATATTAGATAGAAAAATAAATGAGAATTAAAAAACAAAAAAATGTGGAAACCAAAAAGTAAAATAAAAAAGAAACTTAAGAAATATATGACAAAGGTGATGAGCAAATAAGGAGAAAAAAGTATAAAACAAGATGTGAAACACAAAAATAGATAAATAAGAAAATAAAAAATAAAAAATAGAGTAGGACAACAAAAAAATAAATAGAAAATAGAAAAAAGAATATGAAAAGAAGAAAGGAAGTCAAAAGAAGAAGAGAAAAACAGAAAAAAAGAACAAGACAAGGAAGATGGAAAATAGAAAATCAAGATGAAGAAGAATAAGAAGAAACATATCAAAGAGAGAAAATAAAGAGTAAGAAGAAGATGAAGATATAATATAGAAAGTAGAGAAGAGTAAGAGGAAGATATAAAACAGGAAATTAAGGTGAAAAAGAACAATAAGAAGATATAAAATAGAAGAAGGACAAGATATGTTACTAATAACTTTATGCTTATATCGATTCACTTCCTTCGAACACGGCTTTGGCTGACTAACTAATTAAGTGCAAGTCTATCTTAGCTCGGTATGATTTGAGAGGATGGTTAGTGGTCTTGGCTTGTAGTGGCCATCTCTGGTTTAACAATCATTTTTTTCCTTGTTTATTGTCAATTAGACTTGAGATATTGTCGATGACTTTATACTTATTGTCAACTAACTCCACTTGATTTGAGCTTGACTTGACTTGGTTTTGTTCCAAGTTTGGTCCAATTCAATTTGATAGTTAGACTTGGCTTTGGTTCAAGTCTACTTTGATTCAATTCAATATTAGAACTTTATTTTGATTCAAGTTTAATCTGATTCAATTTGATATTTAGACTTGATTTTGATTCAAGTCTAGTTTGATTCAATTTGAGTCAAGTTTGACATCATGTTGGTCCTTATTGGACTTGGACTTAGTCCTTATTAGATCTTGATTTCAATCTTTATTGGATTTTAGATTTGATTTTTATTAGATCCTTGACATGATTCTTATTGGATCGTGGATTGGAGCCTTGATGGATTTTGGATTTAATCCTTATTGGATCCTCATTGGATACTTAATTGATCTTGGATTTGATCCTTAATGGACCTCAAGTTTGATCCTTATTGGATTTTTGATGGATCTTTGATTTGATCCTTATTGGATCTTTAATGGATCTTGATTCAACCCTTGTTGGGTTCTTATTGGATAATGGATCTTTGATCCAACTCTTATTGGGTTCTTATTGGATTCTTAATGGATCTTGGATCCAACCCTTATTGGATTTCTATTGGATCATTAATAGATCTTAGGCTCAACCCTTATTGGATTGGATGCTTAATAAATCTTGGATCCAAGTCTTATTACATTTTATTGGATTGATCTTAAATTTAACCCTTATTGGATTTTTATTAGATCCTTAATAGATTTTGGATCCAACCCTTATTAAGTTTTTATTGAATCCCTAATGGATATTAGATCCAACCCTTATTGAATTCTTATTGGATCCTTAATGAATCCTAGATTCAACCCTTAATGGGTTCTCATTAGATTCTTAATGGATCTTGGATTCAACTATTGTTGGGTTCTACTTGGTTCAACCTAATTCTAGCTTGGTCTTAGGCCATATTTTAGTTTCACTTCATGTTTAGACCTGATTTGGTTTTGATTCAGGACTGCACCTGATTTTTGTTTAGGTTCTCAAATTTAGACTTGATTTGATTTTAACTCAAGCTTGGGCCTGATTCAGTTTTGATTCAGGCTTAGGCCTGATTTTTTATTAGGTTTAGGTTTATACCTGATTTGGTTTTAATCCACATTTCGACCTCATTTTGGTTTTGGTTCAAATTTGAACTTGATTTTGATTTAGATTTAGACCTAATTTTGATTTAGGTTTAGATCTAATTTTTGTTTTGGTTTTGATTCAGATTTGGACCTTATTTTAGTTTTAATCAATTTCATTTGATTTATTTGATTTGCAATTGAGTTTTTGAAAGAATTTATTAGGATAAAAATATCACAATTGGGTTTCTAAAAAAATCCCTAAATGTAGGAATACAACATTTTGATTTTTGAAGGAATTTTTTAGGTTAGAATATGATATTCATGTGTCCAAAAGAATCCTTGAGGCCAAAATACGATGATTAGATTTCTAAAAAAATTTCTTAGGCCAAAATACGATTGTTGAGTTTTCAAAATAATATCTCAGGCCAAAAATTTCTGAAGGAATCTATTAGCCAAAGTATGACAGTTGAATTTTTGAAGAAATCCCTTAGAACAGAATAAGATGGCTAAGTTTGATTGTCTAAACCATGAACCTTAGGTAACCAGCTTTAGAAACGTCCAAGGGGTAGTGGCATTGTATTGGGAGAAAGAAGTGATTTGGTGATGGCATGCTATGGCGACTTGCTAGGAGATAGGGAGAAGAAGGTGAAGGAGAACAAGAGGAAAGTAAAATTGAAATAAGATTCAAAGAAAAAGAACCTTACTATTTTTTTTTGTAGCTCCCCTTTAATTCTTCTCCTGCTCGTCTTAAGTTCTTCGGCTTATTTTAGGCTCTCATCTCCTCTCTTTTTCTATAGGATTATGGAGTTAATATAGGAATCAAGAAAAATAACGAGATCACAATTTGAATCTATGAGGCCTAGGTGGGCTAGTAGGCTGTGGGGCCTGACTGACTGCAATTATCTTTAGTCCTATATCAACAAAGTGCAAGAGTTAAAACTAGGTTAAATATGATGACTATCATCGATCTAATAATGAGGCCTTCTCCCAGGGAATAGAAAAGAACACACCCTAGGGTCAATGAGTCATGGGCCGTAGGCGCCCATAAATAATATTGTGCTAGGGTCTGGGGCATCTATAGTGGTATTAGAGCCACTCTGTGTCACTTATTGAACAGTGTGGGCTAACTTAGCGAGCACACTGAGTCCCCGAGGGGGATATTGTGAGGCCTGTGACTCTAGTGGTAGGCCAATGGGTTATAGGATCATCCTTGATATGACTGGAGTGTGATCTTTTGTCTCAGATTGACATATTGTGCGAGTTAAGGCTGGACTAAATTTGATGATTGCCATGGACCCAATAACAAGGCCTTTTTTTAGGAAACCAAGAAAAATAAAACCCTAAGGCTGGGTGGGTCGTGGGCCATAGGCACCCAATGATAATATTGTGCTAGGGTTAGGGATATCATATACTAGTATAGGAGTTACTCAGCACCTCGTATCAGTGTAGGCTACCTCAGTGCGGATGCTAAGCCCTTGAGGGGGTGTGATTGTGAGACCCAGCTGGACAGGTGAGCTAGTAGGCTGTAGGACCTAACTGACAGCAGTTGTCTTTAGTCTCAAATAAACAAAGTGCAAGAGTTAAAACTGAGCTAAATATGATGACTATTATAAATCTAATAACAAGACCTTTTTTGGGGAAACTAGAAAAAACAAAACCTTTGGATCGGGTGGGCCATGAACCACAGGCATTCGGGGACAATATCATGCTAGCTTCGGGTGTGTCATAGAATCACTAAAGTGATCAGATTCTTAATTTAAAGTTTGAATTGATTGTAGGTGAGTTTTGCTTTTTATTTGAATTGATTTGGATGTTTGGATATGATTGTACTATTTTGTGAAATCTTGAAATCAAAAGGACCATTTGCAAATTTTTCATTTTAGGGATTGATTTTTAATTTTCATTAATTCACTAGCCTATTTGAAAAACTTTTTATTCTAGGGACCTATTTATAAGAAAAATCTGATCAAGAATCTATTTGTAAAAATTTATTTGGTTTAGGAACCTATTTATAAAAATTTTATATTTTTATTTTAACCTAGATTTTTAATGATTTTTGTGCCCAATTTTAGTTCAAACTTTTGGCCCACTTAACCCATTTAGACTAAATTTAATATGAGTTCAAATTTCACAATAATTCAAGTCTGAATCAAATTAATTTTTTATAAAATTCAACCATGATCATATTGAGGTGGGTAGACATTTCATCAAAGAGAAGATAATGGTCTCATCATTTATATATGCCTTCTATCATCAACTAGCTAATATTTTGACAAAAAGACTTCCTACTGCAAGATTTCATAAAGTTACAAACAAGCTGGCAATAGAAAATATCTATTCTCTAGCATGAAAAGGAGTGTTGAAAAATCCTTGATTTGTCTATATTTGATTCATGTATAGTTAGGCTATTTGAATTTTATTTGGTTGTATACTATCCCTATTCTTTAAGGATATAATCCGTTATCATTTCTCTCTTGTATTATTATAATTATTCAATTGAATCAATAAAGATCAGAATAGCATACCTTGGACTTTTAGATTCCTCTATTTGCTCAAAAAAAAGGATAAACTGGAAAGAAGAATACCATTCCATAGGGTGACATCACAAAAATTGATTCAAAACTTAGAAAATGACTATCTAGTTTCATGTTCAAACAAAAATCCTAGTTCGTAAACTCTAATAAAACCAATTTATGAGTTAGGAACAATCAACATAAATCCACTTAGAGATAAAAAAGTGTACCTCTATCTTCAAACTCCAACCCCTTCACAAACCAAACTAAGAATACCAGTAGTATGCAGTGATAAAACTAAATCAATCTAAAACATATCCAGTTTTAGATTCAAAAATAGACCCAAACTCAATGGCTTCAAGGAGAAAATCAAGCTAAGAAATAATCAATTTAAACTTACAAAAAGATCACAATAATATACCTTGGACTTTGAGATTCTTCCATTGGTTCCAAGCTCTAGCACAAACCCAAAACAAAAATACTATTTGATATAGTGACAACAAAAAAATTGATTTAAAACTTGAGAAAGGACTGCCTAGAAAAGCATACCTCAACCTTCAAACTTCAATCATTGCATAAACTAGAATAAGAAGACTAGTAATATGCAGTGTTAAAACTAATTCAATGTAAAATATTTTGGATTTTAGGTTTGAACAGAGACCCAAACTTAATGGCTTCAAGGAGACAATCATGCTAAGAAATAATCAATTTAAACCTCCCAAAAGATCAGAACAACATATCTTGAACTCTTAGAATCCTCTATTTGTTCCAAGCTCTAGCACAAAACCAAAACAAAAAAATAATAATCAATATGGTGACAACACAAAATCTAATTCAAAACTTAAAAAAAGGGCTTTCTTGAGTTTCATATTCCAATAGAAATCTTAGTTGACTATCTTTAAGAAAATAATTAATAAATTAGGAATAGTAAACTTAAATCCACATAAAGATCAGAAAATTATGCCTCAACCTTCAAACTCCTCCAAGCATAGTGCAAACCAAAATAAGAACACCAATCATATGTATTGATAGAATAAACTTAATTTAAAATGTAAATTGACCACCAAAGTTTTTAGATTTGAAAATAAACCCAAACCTAATCATTTCAAGAAAAAATAGAAGCTGAGAAGGAATAAATACAAACCTACAGTAAGATTAGAAAGTAGTACTTGGGACTTCAGCATTACTCCAATTGCTTCAAGCTCCAGTACAAACCCAAAACAAAAATACTATTCCTATACAGTTACAATAGAAATATTATTAAAATCTAAAATAATTGTCTAAAGATTCGAATTTGAATGGCAACCAAAAACCATTTCATCTAAAAAAAAAGAGAAGTTAGAAACAACTAACTCAAACCCACACAAAGATTAGAACAAAGCTTAACCTTGAAACTCCTCCAGCTGTTGCACAAACAAAAATAAGAACCCCAATAACATATGCAATATGAAGACAAAAACCAATAAATAAGTCAAAATTATGCTTAGTGCTTTAGATTTGAACAAAAACCCAAGCATGGTGGCCCTAAAAAATCCAGAAGAAAAGACATAATCAACTTAAACTTGCGTATAGATTAGAATAATGTATCTTGGACTTCCACATTCCTCCATTAGTTCCAAGCTCTAGCACAAACACAAAATAAGAATCATTCCCATATGGAAATAATACAAAAGTCAATTCAAAACCCAAAAAGGATTTCTAGGGTTTCAAATTTGAATAGAAACCCTAACAAATTTGCATTAAGCAAATTCTCAAGTTAGGAGAATAATCAACTGAAACCTACATAAAGATTAGAAAAGCATACCTCAATCTTCAAGCTCCTCCAAGTCAGACAAATTGGAATAAGAACAATAATCATATACAATGATAGAACAAAATCAATCTAAAACCTAAAATGACTCTCTAGGATTTTTTATTCGAATAGAAATCCAAACCTAGTATTTCAAGGAAATAATCAATGCAAACCTGCATAAAGATTAGAAAAATGTATCTTGAACTTCAATATTCCTCCAATTGATTCAATCTCTAAAATAAACCCAAAACAAGAATACTAGTCCCATATAGTGACAATACAAAAATTGATTCAAAACCTAAATGGTTGATTAAGGTTTTATATTCAAATAGAATCCTTGAACCCAATAACTTTAATAAAATGATTCATAGTTATGAACAATCAACCTTGTTGATAGAGCTAGGTTTATCCACTAATTTTGGCCTGAGAGTCTCATTGAGGTCAATCTGCTAGGCCACTCTCTTACTAATCTATAAAAAAAGAAAAAGTGAAGAGGACCGTCGAGAGCTATCTTGCGATGGCCACATTGATGCTCAAGTCAGTGGCATTCACACCAAGTATAGTGGAGAGAAGGAGGAGGCATTAGTCCTTACCTTTTTAGAGATAGGGGAACTTATAGGGTGCAGAGCATATCTAGATCCTGTGATTTAGGAGTCATAATCTCACTAAATTACTCATAACAGATAACTATGGATCTCGGATCTCTCGGGATCTTCTTTTAGATAAGAGTCTATAATAGTCCAGACTCTACCCTACTCACATTGAGGTATCCAAGCTTAATGATAACAAAGAGTAAACTCCTCACATAGCCATCAGTTGAGGACACTGAACTTCTCATACTTTGATATTGAGATGAGTCTAGCTACTTGTAGTCCATTTGCTGAGAGCTCTCCATAGCTCGATCTTAAGGTGATTTTTCTCCTCAGATGTATCAATTTGCAGATGGTCTAGCATTCAGTTCTTATTGGCCATTTGACTCAACCAATTTACTTCGATGTATCATTAGTGCCCCCAAGACTAAATGCTGAGCTTCTAGAACTCGAGGTTCAGGATTACAATCAAGAGGCAGTCATTCTCTTGGTGTGCTCAACTAATCTTTGAGAATCGAATTGTCACATCTATAAGATGTTAACCATCACCCTACTTCACAATGCTAGTCATTGTTCCGTCTAATTTTGAGTCATTACTAGGGCTTCACCCTCTATCAAGGTGATAGTTTGATACATCCACTCATTGATCAAAATGGCCTTTTAAGTGCCTCTTGATTTCTTTTCCCAAGACTGCTCCCAACCAGATGGAAGACATGTGTCTTTGGGATCTAAGTAGGGATTTTAAGATTTTTGCCCTTTGAACTTTGACGATCCTAGTCAAGCCACATAGAAGTGATTGGACAATAGGAGGAAACTTGTATAAGAATCTTCTATCCCTTTTTCCTTGCTTAGGAGAACTTTTCAATTTTTGCTTTTTCTCTGTTGATAAATTCATTTTCAAATGGCATCTCCCTTTGCTCCTTTTGACTCTAGAAAGGGATCTCCTACTCTAGGGGTAGAAGCAGCCACTTTCCAAGAGGAGATTAGGACTCCTCCAGAGGTCTCCGGGAAGGCAGTGCCAACCATAAGAAAGTCCTCTCTATCCCATACTAGCTCAATGTTGACTTCTATGGGTAAAGGGCTATTCAGATCTAGTTCCAATTGCATCGAGAGAGGCCTAAGAGACTGGTGTTGGCTTGTCTACTAAGAGAGTCTGATTGGGTTGACAGTGACTCATCCCTCAAAGGCTCCTGTGATTATCCTATCTTCAGCTTCAAATGAGTTTTTACTCTTGTTCCTCATCTTGTTCTTGATGATTTTGGTACGTATTCCTAGTTTTAACCTGGTTTAGCCATGGAGTGTGACTTTGTAGGGATTGCTCATATCTCATTTATGAATGAGAGTTTGAAATAACAGAGGGGTTTTCCTCGAGTGTCTTTAGCTCTACTTGCTAAGAAACTCTCTGAATCAAAGACCCTTGCTCATCTTCTGTGAGTATATCTCTAGTCTAGGGGAGGAGAAAGAAGGAGGAGGAAGAGAGCCATAGTGCTAGCGAGGGGAGAGTGAGGAAGAGGTAGATGATTTCTCATTCTCCTTCACCGCCTTGCTAACCCATTTTTTGTTCATAGTATGATGATGAAGAAGGCTGATCATGGCAAAGGTGTTGTTTCTACTCTTGTTGCTTCTCCTCCATGTGCTGAAGCATAAGGGCAGTCTTCTTTGATGTGTCAGGGGGATATTGGAGGAGATTGAGGCTAAGGAGTACTTCCTTGGGGATTTCAAGAAAGATGCCAACCCTTCTTTGGCTTGGCTCTCTACCGACCTACTCTTTTTAGAGGGAGTCATGAGTTTTCTTGTGTTTGCCTTTGTACAGTCAATTTTCCCCTTTCCTTGTATCATGGTCTAACCTTTGGTTCAATTGCAGGCCCTGCAATCCATCTAGTACTCGGGGCATCAGTTTTATGAGGCTTGAGAATTGGGCACAATCGAGAAGATAATAGCTAAGGAGGAGGTGATCCTGTTTCATTTTCAACTTGAATCTCTTCAACTTAGTGTGGAAGAGATGAGGAAAAAGATGGAGGAGAAAAGCCTCCTTGTAGCCGAGTGGGATTTGGCTTTGTTTGGTCTACAAAATTAGGAGATTTTACATTGGCCTGTCTTGTATAATGCCAAAATAGAATCGATTGCCATGTACCATTGAAGTAAAGAATGTACTAATGCTTTGCAGCTGACCCGAATGCAAGCCATTTTGGTGTATAAGGCTAGTGACAAATACCTCTGAGAATGTGAAAACTCTAGTGGAACATGGTGAAGAAAATTCATTGTGACTCCGAGTTCAAGAGTGATGAACTTTGGGTTGAACTTTATGATGACTTGAGGGTTTGGTGCCTCAAGTGGGAGTATGATGATCTCATCCGAAGGGAGGTCATGATGGTGAAGGCAAGAGATGCCGAAGAGGGTGTCTTAGGACTAATCAAGCTAGTAGAGTCTTCCAAGCCTCAACTAGTTTTACTTCTTTTCCTTTGTGAAACAATTTTTGTGTTAGTATTAACTCTAAACTCAATAGAATTTTGTATTTTTCCTTAACCTTTGCTTTTATTGGCTTGGATCTTTTCATCCAAAGTCTTTTGATTATGTCTCTCTCATTGAAACAATCTCAAGTAGCCCTACTTCAATGTTTTCTTAGGCTAGTTGTTTTGGTGAGTATCCTAACTTGTTGTTCTAAGGCAAGGCTAATGTTTAAGATGTAAAAGACTCACCCCTTATGTTAAACCCTAGAACTCCAAGGGTTGGGCTCTTCTGTCTCGTAATTGAGGTCTTCTTCGACAAAGGAATCGACTTCTACTTAGGCTAAGCATTGGAAGATATGGCCGAACAAGGTCTTTGAGTACCATAGGGCCAGTAGAGCCAAAATTTTTGAGTAATACCTTGGTAGGGTCACTGAAGCACTTAGTTGGATCATGGGACTAGTAGAGCCAAGTTTTTGAGTAATATCTTGGTGACATCACCAAAGCACCTAGTTGGATTATAGAGCCAACAGAGCCAGATTTTTTGAGTAATATCTCCAAGGGGCTACTGAAGTTTTTGAATAATACCTCGGTGGGGTCCCTAAAGTTCTTGGTTGGACAATAAGATCAGCAAAGCCAGGTTTTTCAATAATACCTTGGTGGGATTACTAAATAACCTAGTTGGATCATAGGACTAGCAGAGCTAGGTTTTGAGTAATACATCGGTAGGGTCATCGAAACATCTAGTTGGATTGTAGGCTACTAGAGCTAGGTTTTTTGAGTAATACCTCGATGGGATTACTGAAGCACCTAGTTGGATCATGGGGCTACAGAGTCAAGTTTTTAAGTAATATCTTAGTGGAGTTACTAAGGCACCTGATTGGGCTATAGAGCCAGAAGAGTTAGATTTTTTGAGTAAATACCTCAGTGAGGTCATCAAAGCATTTGATTGGACCACAGGTCCAATAGAACCAACTTTTTTGAGTAATACCTCGATGGCGTTATCAAAGCACCTGGTTAGACTGTAGGGCCAATGAAACTAGGTTTATTGAGCGTAACGATAGATAATTGTTTGAAGGAATAAAGATTGCATTGAAGATAAAGCCTTCTAAGGTTATTAACATGGCAAGTTTGAGGAAGTACTTGGGCATTCGGGTGCTCAAATTTGAAGGTTCCTAGTCCCACAGCTTTGGAGATCTTGAATGGGCCTATCAGTTCAAAGATAGCTTCTCTGAGATTTGATCGATAGGTTTAGCCCAGCGGAGCACCGGTTGCTTGGTCATAGTTCTTGGTTATGAACTTGGGCATTGTAATATTAGATACTCACCACTAATACTTAGCTATCCTCGTGCAAGCTTTCTCCTAAACTTCCAAGATGAGGTCTTACTCTAGTCAGATATTCACCTCGTTCATCTTAGGATTATGAGTTCTAACTCATGGAGATGTAAGTCCAATCTCCATGTGTATGACCGCCTTGATCCCATAAGCTAGCATAAAAGGCAACTTCCTTGTAGCCGTCTAGAGCATGATTCGATAGGACCACAAGACATGTAGTTGTTTTACCCTCTTGAGGCATTTCTTTATACTTGAGAGAATGGTTTGGTTTGTTACTTCGGCCAAGCTGTTAGATTGGGTTTTGGGGGGGGGGCACCATTGAGGTGAATCTTTGTTCTATCTAGAGGTTGTGATGATATTCCTTGAATCTTGTACTATCCAACTGCTTTTCATTATTTGTGACCAACGTATGAGATAGTTCGAATCTATAGATTTTGTTCTGCCAAAAGAATCCTTGGATCTTCCTTTCGATGATGGTAGCGAGTGGTTTATCTTCCACCCAATTGGTAAAGTAGTTGATAGTGAATACTAAAAATTTTATTTGCCCTGTGGCCATTAGAAAAGGACCTAAGATGTCCATTCTCCATTGGTCGAAGGGCCAAACTGTCTGAGTCTATTGGAGTTGAACCACAAGGCTAGGGTATTCCAGGGTATATCTCTAATACTATTCACATTTGTAAATGAACTCGGATGCCTCGATGAGAATGTTAAGCCAATAATATCCTTGCTTAAGGAGCTTGTGATAAGAGTTTATCTCCCTCCATACCTCCCACATATCCCTTCATGAACTTTGTAATGGGTGTAATCAACTTTTTTGAGCCTTAGGCAACGAAGGAGTGATAGCATAAGTAACCTTTTGTGTAGAATTTCATCTATTAAGATAAATTTTGGGGGCAATCTCTTAATATTTCGAGCTCCCCTCCGATCCTCAGGGTGTCATCCTTCCCAAAAATATAAGATTACGGGATCCATCCACTTGGTTTCCATATCTATGATATTTATCTCGATAGCCTCACGTAGTCTAGCTACTGGAGATTTTCCACAAAGATTTGCCTTAGTGTTGAATTTAGGGAGACTAAAGTTGATCATGCAAAAGCAACCATCTCAGTGTTATTGTCTCAGGTACCTGACAGAGCTCTACTTGATCCAATCTTTACCATGAGTTTTTGTGCCTTGACCAACTAGTGAGCCATCCATGGCTGCATCCTTGCCTTCATATTTTTGGGTAATCTGCAAGCAAACAATTTGGGAGTCATTGAATATCTTGACTTTTTTAGCTCTAGCTATAAGTGCCACGCATTATCCGAAAAGAAAAGCCTCATATTGAGTGATGATATCTGAAGCTTTGAGTCCCAATTAGGCTGAATACTTAGCTACTCTTCCATTTGGGCTTTGGAGGATGGCTCCAATCTCATAGCCTGACTCACATGATGAGCTATCAACTTGAACCTTCCATGGTTTGTACTTTGATCCTACTGGGTATGACATTGTCTCCAGCAATAAGTCTACTAGAGCTTCTATTTTGATAGTCCTTTGAGGCTCAAAATTTACATCAAATTGATTTAGCTTAATGGACCATTAATAGTCTTCCCAAGGTTTTTAGTTTTTGCAATGTTTGTTGAAATGGGGATTGGTGAGGACGGTGGCTGGATGTAAGCAAAGCTCCTACATTACAAGCACTATTGCCTAAGCCAATTTCTCCAACGTGGGATATTGAGTCTCTGCTCCTATGAGTACATGACTCACATAATATAGGCAAACATAAGTTAACTTTTCTAGATAGATGCAACTATCTATAAACACTATTTCAAATATTTCAAAAAAAATAAAAAGTAAAAGTTAAAATACACAAACTTATGTTCACTTTGCTAGAAACAAGCAACTATTTGTAAACACCCTTTCAAATTTTTTGAAAAATAAATAAATTATAAATACACCAAATTAAATTTGCTTTTCTAGATCGACATAAATATAGATCAATACCATTTTAAATAATTCAAAAAAATAAAAAATAAAATTTTAAATATAAAGGCTTAAGTCTACTTTTGTTGACAGATGGAGTTGTCTATAAACGCCATTACAAATATTTCAATATATATATATATATATATATATATATAAACTTAACTTCGCTTTAATAGATAGACGCAACTATTTGTGAACACCATTTCAAATATTCCAAAAAAATCAAAAATAAAATTTTAAAAATACAAACTTAAATTTGTTTTTCTATACAAACACAACTATTCGTGAACACGATTTCAAATATTTAAAAAGATGAAAAATAAAATTTTTTAAATATAGTAAAAAATACACAAACTTAAGTTTATTTTTCTAGAGAGATGCAATTATCTGTGAATACCATCTTAAATATTTCAATAAAGTAAAAAATTTAAAAACACAGACTTAATTTTATTTATTTGGACAAACAAAATTATCTATAAATAGTGTCTTAAATATTTTGAGAAAGTAACAAATAAAATTTCAAAAACATAAACTTAAGTATATTTTTCTACATAGATGCAACTATCTATAAATACATCTTTAAATATTTCAAAAAATAAAAAATAAAATTTTAAACATTCAGAATTCAATTTGTCTTTTTAGACAAACGCAATTATCTAAAATACCATTTCAAATATTCTAAAAAAATAAAAAATAAAATTTTAAATACACAAACTTACGTTCACTTTTTCAAATAGAGGCAACTGTCTGTAAACACTATTCTAAATATTCTAAAAAATAAAAACTAAAATTTTAAATACACAAACTTATGTTTGATTTTTTAGATAGAAGTAACTATCTATCAATACCATTTCAATTAATCCAAAAAAGAAAAAAATACATTTTAAACACACAAACTTAAGTTTACTTTTCCAAAAATACTCAACTAGTAGCAAACACTAATTCAAATATTTCAAACAAATAAAAAAAATTTTGAATTCAAAGACTTAAGTTTTCTTTCCTAGACTGATGCAATTATTTCTAAACACCATTTTAAATATTCTAAAAAATAAAATTTTAAATACATAGATATAAGTTCACTTTTTCAAACAAATACAACTATTTGTAAATAACATTTCATATATTCCAAAAATTAAAAAATAAATATTAAATATACATACTTAAGTTTGCTTTTTTAGATAGATGCAACTATCTATAAACAATGTTTCAAATTTTCTAAAAAATAAAAAATAAATTTTAAATACATTGACTTAAGTTTACCTTTTAGACAGACACAAATCTCTATAAATATCATTTCAAATATTTAAAAAAAATAAAACATAAAATTTTAAATACATGGACTTAATTTCATATTTTCACATAGATACAACTATCTACAAATACCATTTCAAATATTTAAAAAAATAAAAAATTTAAATTTAAATATGCAGACTTAAGTTTATTTTTTTAAAATTAATGCAACTATCTATAAACACCATTCTAAATATTTAAAAAAATTAAAAATAAAATTTTAAATACACTGACATAAGTTCACTTTTTCAGACATATGCAACTATCTATAAGCAACATTTCAAATATTTTGAAAAGATATAAAATAAATATTAAATATACATACTTAAGTTCATTTTTCTAGATAGATATCATTGTCTTAGATAGTTTTTAAAATTTTTTAAAAATATAAAAGAAATAAAATTTTAAATATACACGCTTAAGTTTTCTTTTTCAGATACATACAACAATCTGTGAATACCATTTCAAATATTCTAAAAAATAAAAAATAAAATTTTAAAAAATACAAACTTAGGTTCATTTTTGAGACAAATGCCATTGTCTTATAGACAACATTTAAATATGTCAAGAAAATAAAAAATAAAATTTTTGATAAATAGAGTTAAGTTTGTTTTTTTAGGCACTTGTAATTGTATGTAAACACAAATTCAAATTTCTGAAAAAATATTTAAAAACAAGATTTTAAATATGCAAGCTTATGTTTGATTCTCTAGATAGATACAACTATCTATAAACACCCTTTCAAATACTCTAAAAAAGTAAAAAAAATAAAATTCTAAATATACAAACTTAAGTGCACTTTTCTAGAGAAAGCAATTATATACGAACATGTCTTAAAAAATAAATATTGAATACACATACTTAAGTTTGCTTTTTTAGATAGACGCAACTATCTATGAATAGTATTTCAAATTTTTTGAAGAAACAAAAGATAAATTTTAAATATATAGACTTAACTTTACTTTTTTAGCTAGACATAACTCTCTGCAAATACCATTTCAAATATTCTAAAAAACAATTTAAATACACATACTTAAGTTCACATTTCTACATAAATACAACTATCTATAAACACCATTTTTAATATTTAAAAAATAGAAAAAATAAAATTTAAATACATAGGCTTAATTTTGCTTCTTTAGAAAAATGTCTCTAAATACTATTTCAAATATTCTAAAAAATTAATTTTTTTTAAATGCACAGACATAAGTTTGCTTTTTCAAAAATATGTAATTATCTATAAATAAGAGATATGAAATAAATATTAAATAGACATACTTAAGTTTATTTTTTTAAATAGATGCCATTGTCTTTGAGACTTTTCAAATATTCTGAAAAAATAAAAAATAAAATTTTTAATAAATAGACTTAAGTTTGCTTTTTCAGATAATATGTAACTATCTATGAATATTATTTCAAATAATCCAAAAAATAAAAAATAAAATTTTAAAAATACAAACTTAGGTTTGTTTTTCTAGATAAATGCAAAACAAACTAAAGTCTGTGTATTAAAATAATTTATTATTTTTATTTTTTAGGATATTTGAAATAGTTTTAACAGATAATTATGACTGTTCAAAAATGCAAATGTAAGTCTAAGAATTAAAATTTTATCTTTTAATTTTTTAAAATTTTTGAAATAGTGTTTACAGATACTTGTATTTGTTTGAAAAGGCAAATATAAGTCTATGTATTTATAATTTTATTTTTTACTTTATAAAAATATTTGGAACTATGTTTATAGATAATTATGTCTGTTTGAGAAAATGAACTTATGTGTGCATGTTTAAAATTTTATTTTTTATTTTTGAAACTATTTAAAGTAATGTTTATAGATAGCTGCATCTTATAGAAAAGTAAACTTAAGTTTGTGAATCTAAAATTTATTTTTTATTTTTTAAAAAATATTTGAGATGGTGGTTACAGATAGTTGCATTTGTCTAAAAAGTTAAACTTAAGTATGTATATTTACAAGTTTTTTTTTAATTTTTTGGAATATTTAGGATGACATTCATAGATAGTTGTATTTATCTAGAAGAGTAAGCTTAAGTCTATATTTTTAGAATTGTACCTTTTTACTATTTCAAAATATTTAAAATGGTGTTTATATGCAGTTGGACTTGTCTCAGAAGTAAACTTAAGTTTATGTATTTAGATTTTTATTTTTTTTAGAGTATTTGAATAGACAGTTGCATATGCCTAGAAAAGTGAACTTAAGTTTGTTTACAGATAGTTGTATCTATCTAAAAAAAATAGGCCTAAGTTTGTATATTTAAAATTTCATTTCTTATCTTTTGGAATATTTAAAACTATATTTATAGACAATTGCATCTGTTTGTAAAAACAAATTTATATCTGTTGTTTAAAATTTTATTTTTTAATTTTGTAATAATTTAAGGTAGTGTTCATATCTGTTTGGAGGGGTAAGCTTAAGTCTATGTATTTAGAATTTTACTTTTTATTTTTTCAAAAATATTTGAAATGGTGTATACATACGGTTGGGCCTATCTCGAAAAGCTAACTTAAGTTTATATATTTAAAATTTTATTTTATATTTTTAGAGCATTTGAAATAGTGTTTACAAATAACTATGTGTTTGGAAAGGTGAACTTAAGTCTATTTATTACAAATTTCATCTTTTATTTTTTTGAATATTTGAAAAGGCATTTACAAATAGTTGCATTTGTTTGAAAAATCAAACTTATATTTATATATCTAAAATTTTATCTTTTATTTTTTAAAATTATTTGGAATAATTTTTAGAGATAGTAGTATTTATCTAGAAAAGAGAACTTAAGTTTGTGTATTTAAAATTTAATTTTTTATTTTTTAGAATATTTTAAATGGTGTTTATAGATAATTGTGTTAGTTTAAAAAATTGAGTTTAAGTCTACGTATCTAAAATTTTACCTTTTTTTAAATATTTGAAATGGTGTCTAGAGATAGTTGCATCTATCTAAAAAAGTGAACTTAGGTCTATGTATTCAAAATTTTATTTTTTTACTTTTTTGAAATGTTTGAAAGGATATTTCTAGACAGTTGTATCTATCTGAAAAGGTAAATTTAAGCCTATATATTAAAAATTTATTTGTTATTTTCTCAAAATATTTAAATTGCTATTTATAGATAGTTGCATCTACCTAAAAAGCGAACTTAAGTCTATATATTTAAACTTTTTCAAATATTTGGCATGATATTTATAGAAAATTATGTTTGTTGGAAAAAGTGAACATCAGTTTATGTATTTAAAAGTTTATATTTTATTTTTTTGAATATTTGAAAAGGTGTTTACAAATAGTTGCATTTGTTTGAAAAAGCAAACTTAAGTCTATATATTTAAAATTTTATTTTTTTTAATATTTTAAAATATTGAAATGATGTTTATAGATAGTTATGTCTTTTTTAAAAGAAACTTAAGTCTATGTGTTTAAAATTTTATTTTTTACTTTTTTGGATTACTTGTGATGTTGTCTAGAAAAGTAAGTTTATATCTGTATATTTAAAAAAAATTTATTATTTTTTTAGAATATTTGAAATAATATTTACAGACTATTACATTTATCTAAAAAAGCAAACTTAAGGCTGTATATTTTAAATTTTATTATTTATCTTTTTAAAATATTTGAAATGGTATTTATAGATAGTTGTGTATATCTCGAAAAGTTAACTAAAGCTTGAGCATTTAAAATTTTTTATTTTTTAATATTTGAAAGGGTTTTTATAAAAAGTTGCATCTGTCTAAAAAAGTAAACTTAAGCCTTTATATTTAAAAATATTTTAAAATTTTTTTTGGCATATTTCAATCAGTGGTTAGAGACAATTGCATCCATCTAAAAAACAAAACCTAAGTTTGTTTATTGAAAATTTTATTTTTTTTATTTTTTATTATTTGAGATGGCATTGATAGATAGTTATGTGTGTTTGCAAAAGTAAATATAAGTTTGTATATATAAAATTTTATTTCTTATTTTGCAAAATTTTTAAACGGTATTTATAGATAGATGTATCTATTGAAAAATATAAATTTAAGTCTATATATTTAATTTTTTAATTTTTTATTTTTTTCAAATATTTCAAATGGTGTTTATACATATTTGTGTCTATCTAGAAAAGCAAACTTAAGTTTATATATTTAAAATTTTTTTTTAAAAATATTAGAACTGATGTTTATGGACTATTACATCTATTGGGATAAGGGAACATAAATTCATGTATTTAAAATTTTATTTCTAAATTTTGGAATGCATGAGATAATGTTCATAGATAGTTGAATCTATCTAGAAAAGAAAATTTCAGTTTGTATATTTAAATTTTTAATTTTTTTTATTTTTTTGAAATATTTAAAATGGTGTTCACAGATAGTTGTGTTTGTCTGAAAAAGAAGACTGAGGTCAGTGCACTTACAATTTTATTTTTTATTTTTTAGAATATTTGGAATGGTGTTCACAAATGATTGTGTCAATTTAGAAAAGCAAACTTTAGAGTTTTATTTTTTTATTTTTTCTATAAAATTGAAATAGTTCTTATAGATAGTTATGTGTGTTTGAAAAACTAAACTGATGTCTATTTATTGAAAATTTTATTTTTTTTTATTTTTTAATATTTAGAATGGTATTTATAGACTGTTTCATGTGTCTAAAAAAGTGAACTTAAATCTGTATATTTAAAATTTATTTTTTTAGAATATTTGAAATAGTGTTTATTGATAACAACATCTATCTAAAAAAGTGAACCTAAGTTTATTTGCATAAAATTTAATTTTTATTTTTTAGAATATTTGAAATGGTGTTTATAGATAGTTGCATTTGTCTAGAAGAGCAAACTCAAGTTTCTGTATTTAAAATTTTATTATTTTATTTTTTCAGAGTTTTTGAAATAAGGTTTATAGAAAGTTGCATCTGGCTAAAAAATAAACTTAAGTCTTTGTATTTAAAGTTTTATTTTTTATTTTTTTCAAATATTCCAAAGTGTGTTTATGGATAGCTGTATTTATTTGAAAAAGTGAACTTAAATTTGTACATTTAAAATTTTATTTTTTTATTTTTTAGAATATTTAGAATAATATCTATAGACATTTTTGTTTGTCTGTAAAAGCAAACTTAAGCCTATATATTTAAAATCTTTTTTTATGTCTTTGAAATATTTGAAACTCTATTGATCGATAATTACATTTGTTTGGAAAAGTAAACTTAAGTCTGCGTACTCAAAATTCATTTTTTATTTTTTAAAATATTTGAATTTGTTTTTACAAACAATTGCCTCTATCTAATAAAGCAAACATTAGTTAGCATATTTAAAATTTAATTTTTTATTTTTTTCAGAATATTTGAAATTGTGTTTATAGACAGTTGCATCTATTTGAAAAAGCAAACTCAAGTTTATGTTTTAAAGATTTTATTTTTTATTTTTTTAAAATATTTGAAATAGTGTTTACAGATAGTTATATCTCTTACAAACATCAAACCTTTGTCTCTATATTTTAAATTTTTTTAAAATATTTGAAATAGTATGTGTAGATAGTTATGTTTGTCTAGAAAGATGAACTTATGTTTGTATATTGAAAGCTTTATTTTTTATTTTTTATTATTTGAAATGATATTTACAAATAGTTGTGCCTATTTAAAAAGGCAAATTTAACCTTGTGTAATTAAAATTTATTTTTTATCTTTTCAAAATCTTTGAAATGGTATTTACAAACAATAGTGTCTATCTAAAAAAATTAACTTAAGTCTATGTATTAAATATTTTATTACTTAGTTCTTTGGAATATTTGACACAGTATTTATAGACAGTTGCATCTACCTAAATAAGCGAATATAAGTAAGCACATTTGAAATTTTATTTTAAATTTTTTAAAAATGTTTGACATAGTGTTTATCGATAGTTATATCTATTTGAAAAAGTGAACATAAGTCTATAAATTTAAATTTAAATTTTTATTTTTTTGAAACATTTAAAGTGGTGTTTACAAATTGTTGCATCCATGTGAAAAATAAAACTTTAGTCTTTATATTTAAAATTTTATTTTAAAAAGATTTTAGATAGTATTCACTGACAGTTGCATCAATATGGAAAGCAAATTTAAGCACTTGCATTTAGAATTTTATTTTTTTGGTTTTTTTAGAATATTCAAAATGGTGTTTATAGATAGTTATATTTGTCTGAAAAAGTAAACTTAAGTACATGCATTTAAAATTTTATTTTTTATTTTATTAAAATATTTAAAATGGTGTTTATAGATAGTTGTATGTGTCCAAAAAAGTGCACTTAGATGGCGTCTACAGATCTTGGTGGCTATCTGCAAAAGCAAACTCAAGTCCTTATATTTAAAATTTTTTTTTGAATATTTGAAATGGCATTTACAGATAGTTATATCTACTTAAAAATATGAACCTAAGTCTTTGTATTTCAATGTTTTTATTTTTTGTGAAATATTTGAAATGACATTTAAAGATAGTTGCATCCCCCGAAAAAGCAAGCTTGAGTATATGTATTTAACATTTTATTTTTTATTTTCTCATAATATTTGAAACACTGTCTATAGATAGTTGCATTTGTCTTAAAAAACAAACTTAAGTATGTTCATTTAATTTTTTATTTTTTATTTTTTCAAAATATTTGAAATGGTGTTTATAGATAGTTGCATCTATTTAAAAAATAAACTTAATTCTATGTATTTGAAATTTATTCTTTGTTTTTTATAAATATTTGGAACATTGTTTATAGATAATTACATTTGTCTAGAAAAGCGAACTTAAATTTTTATATTTAAAATTTTATCTTTTATCTTTTTGGAATATTTGAGATAGTGTTTAGAGATGGTTGCATCTATTTGGAAAAAACAAACTTAAGCCTGTGTATTTAAAATTTTATTTTTTACTTATTCAAAATATTTGAGATGATGCTTACAGATAGTTGCATCTGTTGGAAAAAGCAAATTTAGGTCTGTATATTTTGAATTTTACCTTTTTACTTTTTTTGAATATTTGAAATGGTATTTATATATAGTTGTGCCTCTCTAAAAAAGTGAACTTAAGTTTGGGTATCTAAAATTTTATCTTTTATTTTTTTGAAATATTTGAGATGTTTTTTAAAGATAGTTGCATCAATATAAAAAAAAACTAGGCTTATATTTTAATTTTAATTTTTTTATTTTTTAGAATATTTCAAACAGTGTTTACACACATTTGTGTCTATCTAGAAAATGAAATTTAAGTATGTACATTAAATTTTTTTTTTCAAATAATAGAAATGATGTTTATGAATAGTTGTAGCTATCAAAATAAGCAAACATAAGTCAATGTACATAAAAATTTTATTTTTATATTTCAAAATGCTTGAGATGGCGCTTACAACTTGTTGTATTTGTCTAAAAAAGTGAACATAAGTTTATGTATTTAAAATTTTATTTTTTTATTTTTAAAAATATTTAAAATGGTGTTCACAAATAGTTATGATTTTCTAGAAAAATGAACCTAAGCCCTTGTGCTTACATTTTTATTTTATTTGTTTTTTTCAGAATATTCGAAATGATATTTATAGATTGTTGCATGTGTTGAGAAAAGTGAACTGAAGTCAATTTATTAAAAAATTTATTTCTTATTTTTTAATATATTTGGAATGGTGTGTACAAACTATTGTATATGTTTGGAATGCTAACTTAAGTCTAGGTATTTAAAATTTATTCTTTTGAAATATTTGTAACATTATTTATCAACAATTATGTCTGACTAAAAAAATAAACTTAAGTCTATTTACTTAAAATTTAATTTTTTATTTTTAAAATATTTAAAAGGGTTTTTTATAGACAATTGCATTTATTTAAAATAATAAATTTAAATCTATATATTTAAATTTTTGTTATTTTATTTTTTAAAAGTTCATAGATAGTTGCATCTATCTAGAAAAATAAACTTAAGTCTATGTATCTAAAACTTTATTTTTCTTTTTTTTAAAATATTTAAAATGATATTTAGAGATAGTTGTGTTTGTCAAGTAAAGCAAACTTAAGTTTATGCATTTAACATTTTATTTTTTAAGATTATTTGAAACAATATTTATAGATATTTGTGTCTATCTTGAAAAATAAACTTAAGTGTATGTATTTAAAATTTTATTTATATTTTTTGAAATATTTGAAATAATATTAATAGACAATTGTGTCTATCCAGAAAAGTGAATTTAAGACCATATATTTAAAATTTATTTTTTATTTTTTTGAAATATTTAGAGTAGTGTTTATAGACAATTGTGTCTCTTTGATAGAGCAAACTTTAGTCAGTGTATTTAAATTTTAATTTTTTTATCTTTTTAAAATATTTGAAATGGTGTTTATAAATAGTTATATTTATTTGAAAAAGCAAACTCAAATCTGTGTTTTAAAAATTTTATTTTTTACTTTTTAAAAATATTTAAAATAGTGTTTATCGCCAGTTGCATATATTTAGAATAACAAATTTATGTTTCCATATTTAAAATTTTATTTTTATTTTTCTAAAATGTCTAAAATAACATTTGTAGATAGTTATGCCTGTCTCAAAAGGTGAGCTTAAGTCTACATATTGAAAACTTTATTTTTTTTTTAGTTTTTTATTATGTGAAACTATATTGAGAGGTAGTTTTGACTTTTTCAAAATACTAACATTCAAATTTTATTTTTTATTTTTTCAAAATTTCTGAAATAGTGTTTACATATACTTATATCTGTTTGAAAAAGTGAAACTTAAGTCTATGTATTTAAAATTTTACTTTTCAGTTTTTCAGATTATTTGACATAATATTTACAGATAGTTATGTCTGTCTAAAAAAGCAAATGTAAGCCTATATATTTAAAAAATTTTTTTTATTTAATTAAAATATTTAAAATGGTGTTTATAGATAGTTATGATTTTGTTTAGAAAAGTGAATCAAAGTCTAATATTTAGAATTTTATTTTTTTGTTTTTTTGAAATATTTGAAATGATGTTCATAGACAGTTGTGTTTGTCTGGAAGGTTGAACTTAAGTCTACATATTTAAAATTTTATTTTTAAAAAAATTATTTTAAATGGTGTTTATAGGTAGTTTTGTGTGTTCAGAAAAGTGAGCTTAAGTCTATTGATTGAAAATTTTATTTTTTTTAGAATATTTGAAATAGTATCTATGGATAGTAGTGTCTTTTTGGAAAAGCAAATTTATGTCCATGACTTTAAATTTTTATTCAAAATATTTGAAATGGTGTTTACAAATAGTGACACTCAATTGAAAAGGCAAACTTACTTTTGTATATTTAAAATTTTATATTTATTTTTTTAGAATATTTCAAATAGTATTTATAGATAGTTATGTTTGTCTAAAGAGGTGAACTTTACCCTATGTGTTTAATTTTTTTTATTTTTTCTAAATATTTTTAATAGTGTTTGTAGGCAATTTTATGTGTCTAAAAAGATGAACCTAGGTCTATGTATTAAAAATTTTTAAGGTGTGTTTATAGATAGTTACATTTGTGTAGTAAAGCAAACTTAAGTTTATGTATTTAAAATTTTATTTTTTACTTTTTTAGAATGTTTGAGAAAATATTTATATAGAGTTTCATCTATCTAGAAAAGTTAATTTAAGTTTGTATATTTGAAATTGTATTCTTTTATTTTTTTAGAATATTTAAAATGGTATTTACACATAGTTGTACCTATATAGAAAAGAAAACTTGAGTCTATGAATTTACAATTTTGTTTTTTATTTTTTAAAAATTATTTTAAATGGTGTTTACAAATAGTTGCATATGTCAAAAAAAATGATCTTGAGTCTTTTTATTAAAAAATTTGTTTTTTATTTTCTCAAAATACTTGAAATGGTGTCTAAGTATAGTGGTATCTCTCTCAAAAATTGAGCTTAAGTCTGTATATTTAAAATTTATTTTTTATTTTTTTGGAATATTTAAAATGCCTTTATAGACATTTATGTCTATTTGGAAAAGCAAGCTTAAATCTTTGTATGTAAAATTTTATTTTTTATTTTTTAGAATATTTGAAATGCTATTTATAGATAGTTGTATCTCTCTAGAAAAGTGAACTTTAGTATGTGCATTAAAAAATTATTTATAGATAGTTTTGTCTATTTGAATAAGTGAACTTAAGTATGTGGATTTAAAATTCTACTTTCTGTTTGTTTAGAATATTGAGATGGTGTTTACAAATAGTTGCATTTATCTAAAATGGTGAACTTAAGTCTATGTACCAAAAATTTTATCTTTTGGTTTTTTGAAATATTTGAAATGATATTTAGAGATAGTTGCATCTGCATGGAAAAAAAAACTTAATTCTTTATATTTTAAATTTTATTTTTCATCATTTCAAAATATCTAAGGTTGTATATTCTTTATATTCTTTATCTTTAAATTTTATCTAAGGTTGTTATTTTTTATTCTTTATATTCTTTATTTTTTTATTCTTTATATTTATGGATAGTTGTGTATGTCCTTAAAAGTGATCTAAGGTCTATGTTTTTTAAATTTATTTTTTATTCTTTCAAAATATTTGAAAGGTTGTTTATAAATAGTTGTGTCTATTTGAAAAAGTGAATTTGAGACTACGCATTTAAAGTTTTTTTTCAGAATACTTGAAATAGTTTACATATAGTTGCATCTGTTTGAAAAAGCGAACTTAGGTTTGTGTATTTAAATTTTTCTTCCCTTTTTTAAAAAATATTTCAAATGATGTTTACAGCTAGTTGCATCTATCTAGAAAAAAGAACTTAAGATGTGTAATTAAAATTTTATTTTTTTATCCTTTTAGAATCTTTAAAAGGGAGTTTACAAATAGATGCATTTGTTTGGAAAAGCAAACTTAAGTCTATGTATTGAAAATTTTATTGCTTATTTTTTTGAAATATTTGATACCATGTTTATAAATATTTAAAATGATATTTATAGACAGTTGCGTCTATCTTAAAAAAATAAACATAAGTCTGTATATTTGATTTTTTTGATTTTTAAAAATATTTAAAGTGGTATTTACATATTGTTATGTTTGTGTAGAAAAGTTTAAAAGGTATTTATGGATAGTTGCATGTGTCTAAAAAGTGCACTTATGTCTTTTATTGAAAATTTTGTTTTTATTTTTGTTAGTATATTTTAAATGGGCTCTATAGACTATGGCTTCTGTCTGAAAATAAGAACTTAAATTTGAGTATTTAAAATTTATTTTTTATTTTTTTAAAATATTTTAAATAGTATTTATAGACAGTTGCATCTGACTAAAAATATGAACTGATGTCTTTTTATTTAAAATTTTATTTTTTATATTTTTGAAATATTTCAAATAGTGTTTATAGATAGTTGTATCTCTCTGAAATACCAAACTTAAGTATGTATATTTTAAATTTTATTTTTTAATTTTTTAGAATATTTGAAGATAGTTATTTCTATTTTAAAAACAACCTTAATTATGTGCATTTAAAATTTTATTTTTTATTTTCTAGAATATTTAAAATATTTTTTACAGACAATTATAACTATTTGAAAAAGTAAACTTGAGTTTGTATATTTCAAAACTTTTTTATTTTTTGGCAATATTTACAACATTATTTATAGACAATTGCATCTGTTTAAAAAAGTAAACTTAAGTCTCTATATTTAAAATTTTTTTTTATTTTTCTAGAATATTTGAGATGATGTTTATAGATAATTTTGCCTATCTAAAAATAGATTTAAGTTTGTATATTAAATTTGCTTTTTTACTTGTTTGGAATATTTTAGACTGTACTCACATATAGTTCTGTGTGTCTGTAAAAGGACATTTTAGTCTATGTGTTTAAATTTTACATTTTAACTTTTTAGAATATTTGAAATGATGTTTAAACATAGTTGTGTCTATCTAAAAAAGAGAACTTAAGTCTATACATCTAAAATTTTATTTTTTATTTTTTTTCAATATTTGAGATGATGTTTATAGATAGATAATTTTGCCTATCTAAAAAATAAATTTAAGTTTGTATATTTAACTTATTTTTTACTTATTTGGAATATTTTAGATTGTATTCATAAATATTTGTGTGTGTCTGTAAGAGGACATTTCAACCTATGTGTTTTAAATTTTACATTTTACTTTTTTAAAATATTTGAAATGATGTTTAAACATAGTTGTGCCTATCTGAAAAGAGAACTTAAGTCTATGCATCTAAAATTTTATCTTTTATTTTTTTGGTATATATAAAATATTGTTTAGAGATAGTTGCATCTCTCTGAGAAAGTAAACTTAAGTCTTTATTTTTTAAATATTTTATTTTTTTATTTTTAAAAATATTTGAAATAGTATTTATAGATAATTATGTCAGTCTACATTAGCAAACCTAAATTAGCATATTTAATATCTATTTTTTATTCTTTTGAAATATTTGAAATGGTGTTTACTGATAGTTACATCTGTTTAAAAAGGTGAACTTTAGTTTGTATATTTAAAATTTTATTTTTTATTTTTTCAAAATATTTGAAATGGTGTTTGCAAATAGTTGTGTCTGTTAAAAAAAAATAAACTTAAGTTTTTGTGTTAAAAATATTTAAAATGTTGTTTATAGAATGTTACATCTCTTTGAAAAATTGAACTTAAGTATCTATATTTAAAATTTTGTTTTTTTTATCTTTTCAAAATATTTGAAATAGTGTTTATAAACAGTTGCATCTATCTAAAAAAATAAACTTAGGTTTGTGTATTAATTTTTTTTCCATCCACCCGAAAAATATAATGTAAGTCTATATATCAAATTTTTTATTTTTATTTTTTTAAAATATTTGAAATGCTGCTTACAAATTATTTCGTCTATCTAAAAAAGCAAACTTAAGTTCGTGTACTGAAAATTTTATTTTTTTACTTTTTTGGAATATTTGATATGGTATTTATGCACTGTTGCACCTATCTAGAAAACCTAATGTAAGTCTATGTATTTATAAATTTATTTTTTATTTAATAATAATATTTAAAATTGAGTTTATGGATAGTTGTGATTGTTTGGAAAAGGTAATTTAAGTCTTTGCATCTAGAATTTTATTTTTTTGTTTTTTTAGAATATTTAAAATGGTGTTTACAGATAGTTCTTTCTATTTGAAAACAAACTTAAATTTATGTTTTTAAATTTTTATTTTTTAAAAATATTTTAAACCATGTTTATTGATAGTTGTGTATGTTTGGAAAAGCAAACTTGAGCCAATTTATTGAAAATTTTAAATTTTTTTAAAATTATTTGAAATGGTGTCCATAGATAGTGGTATTTTTTCGAAAAAGCAAACTTAGGTTTGCAAATTTAAACTTTATTGTTTATTTTTTGGAATATTTGAAAGGCTATCTATGGATAGTATGTCCATAAAAAAAACAAACTTAATTTTGCATATTTAAAATTTTATTTACTATTTTTTAAATATTCAAAATGGTGTTTACAGGCAGCTACATTTGTCTAAAAAAGCCAACTTTAGTCTATGTATTTAAATTTTTTTTTTTATTTTTAAAATATTTAAAATAGTATTTATAGATAATAGCATCTGTCTAAAAAGCGAGTTTAAGCTTATGAATTAAAAATTTTATTTTTTATTTTTTGAATTTTTTGAAATACTATTTACAAATAATTACATCTATTTAGAGGTATGGTTTAAGTCAATATATTTGAATTTTTTTTATTTTTTTATTTTTTTAAAATATTTAAAATGATATTTATGTACTGTTGCATCTGTTTGGAAAAGTAAACTTAAGTCTGTGTATTAAAAATTTTATTTTTTATTTTTTTAGAATATTTGAAATTGTGTTTACAAATAATTACATCTGTCAAAAAAACTAATTTTTATCAGTGTATTTATAATTTTATTCTTTAAAATATTTAAAATAGTATTTATAGATAATTACATTTGTCTAAAAGATAAACTTAAGTTTATGCATTTAAAATTTTATATTTTATTTTTTATAATATTTGAAAAAATATTTAGAGATAGTTGCACCTATCTGCAAATACAAACTTAGGTATGCAAATTTAAAATTTTATTTTTTTTATTTTTTATAATATTTGCAACAGTATTTTCATATTGTTGTATTTGTCTAGAAGGCAAGTTAAGTCTATGTCCTGAAAATTTTTTTATTCATTTTTCAAAATATGTGAAATAATGTTTACATATAATTGTATCTATCTACAAAAGTAAACTTATGTATGTATATTTTAAATTTATTTTTATTTTTTTAAATATTTAAAATAGTGCTTACAAACAGTTGCATGTGCTTGGAAATGCGAACTTAAGTATGTGTATCAAAATTTTTATTTCTATATTTTTAAAATATTTAAAATGGTGTCTATAGATAGTGGCATCTATCTAGAAAAGTGAACTTAAGTCTATATATATATAATTTATTTTTTATTTTTTAGATTCTTTGAAATAGAATTTACTAATAGTTGCATCTTTGTGAATAGCCCACTCAAGTCTTTGTATGTAAAATTTAAATTTAATATATTTTTGGAATATTTGAATGGGCATCTACAGACAGTTGTGTCTATTTGAAAAAACAAACTTCTATCTATATGTTTAAATTTATTTTTATTTTCTCAGAATATTTTAGTTAGCATTTATAGATGGTTGCATCTATCTTAGAAAATGAACTTAATTCCCTAGATTAAAAATCTCTCTCTTTTGGAATATTTAAATAATATTTACATATAATTGTGTTTATCTGAAAATGCAAACTGAAGCCCGTGTCTTTAAATTTTATTTTTTATTTTCTCAAAATATTTAAAATAGTATTTATGGATAGTTTTGTATGTTTGGAAAGGAAAACTAAATTTGTATATTAAAATTTTTATTTTTTAATTTTTCAAAAAAATTTGACATGGTATTCACAAATTATTGCGTCTGCTGGAAAAAGAGAATGTTAGTTTATGTATTTCAAAATTTATTTTTTATTATTATATAATATTTAAAATGGTGTTTATAGGCAGTTGCGTCTATCTAAGAAAATAAACTTAAGTCTATATATTTCAAATTTACTTTCTTTTAGAATATTTGAAATAGTATTTATAAACAGTTGTATCTATCTCTAAAATCAAACTTAAGCTTGGATATTTAAAATTTACTTTTTATTATTCTAGGAGATTTAAAACAATATTTATAGATAGTTGCGTCTATCTAAAAAAATGAACTTAAGATTGTATATTAAAAATTTTATTTTTTTAAAAGTATTTGACATGGTATTTATAGATAGTTGCATTTGTTGAAAAAATTAAACGTAAATTTATTTATTTGGAGCTTTATTTTTAATTTTTGCAATATTTTAAAATGGTGTTTAAAATAGTTGCATCTGTCTGAAAGATTGAACTTAAGTGTGTGTGTTTAAAATTTTATTTTTAAATTTTTAAAATATTTAAAGTGGTATTTATGAACAGTTGCATCAGTGTCAAAAAGTAAATTAAAGTTTGTATATTTATATTTTTTTAAATTTTTCAGAATATTTGACATGGTGTTTATAGACAGTTACATCTATCAGAAAAAATAAACTTAAGTCATTATATTTTAAATTTTATTTTTTATCTTTTTGAAATATTTGAGATGTTATTCATAGATAGCTTCAATTATCTAGGGAATTAAATTTATCTTTGTGTATTTAAAATTTCATTTTTTTATTTTTAGAAAATTTGAAATGGTATTTATAGATGGTTATATCCACGAAAAAAGTAAACTTAAGTCTGTTTATTGAGATTTTTATTTTTTAGTTTTTAGAATATTTGAAATGGTGTCTGTAGATAGTATCCTTAGTTTGAAAAAGTGAACTTTAGTTCCCGAATTTAAAATTCATTTTTTATTTTTTAAATATTTGAAATGATATTTATAGATTGTTGTGTTTCTCCAAAAAAGTGAGCCTAAGTCTGTGTAATTAAAATTTTATTTTTTTAATATATTTAATATAGTGTTTATAAATAGTTGTATTTGTCTAAAAATGTAAACTTTAGTTTACATATTTAAAAATTTTAATTTTTTTATGTTTTGAATATTTGAAATGTGGTTATAGGACTCTAAAATAGCAAACCAAAGTCTACATATAAAAAATTTTATCTTTTATTATTTCAAAATATTTCAAATGTGGTTTATAGATAGTTGCATCTGTATGAAACTGCAAACCTTTGTTCATATATTTTAATTTTAATTTTTTTTTATATTTAAAATGGTGTTTATAGAGAGTTATGTCTGTATGAAAAAACAAACTTAAGTTTATGCATTAAAATTTTCATTTTTTATTTAATCAAAATATTTGCAATAGTATTCCCACATAGTTACAACTATTTGTAAAAACAAATTTAAGCCTTTATGTTTAGAATTTTATTTTTTAAATTTTTTAGACTATTTAAATTGGTGTTTCCTAATAGTTGTATCTGTTAGAAAAAAATAAACTTAAGTCCATATATTTAAAATTTTATTTTTTATTTTTTCAAAATATTCTCGACAGTATTAATAAACAGTTGCATGTGTCCAAACAAGCGAACTTTAGTTTACTTTTTTGAAAATTTTATTTTTATTTTTCAGAATATTTAAAATATTGTCTATGGATGATGGCATCTTTCTAGAAAGATGAACTTAAATCTATGATTTAATTTCTTTTAAAATATCTGAAATAGCATTTACGAATAGTTGTATCTTTTCGGTAAAACATACTTAAGTCTATATATTTAAAAATTTATTTTTTATTTTGTTAAAATATTTGAAATGGTGTTTACATATAGATGTGTCTATCTTAAAAGGCTGACTTAAGTTTACATATTAAAAATTTTATTTTTTATTTTTTGAAATTTTTGAAACATGGTGTTTATAAAGAGTTACCTCTATCTGGAATTGCGTACTTAAGTCTATATATTTAAATTTTTATTTTATAATTTTTTAAAATATTTAAAATAGTGTCTACAAATATTTGCATTTGTCTAAAAAGTAAACTTAAGTCTATTTATTGAAAATTTTATTTTTATTTTTTTGAAATATTTGATATAGTATTTATAGAGAGTTATGTTTATCTAGAAAAGTGAATATAAGCTTTTATATTTAAAATTTTATTTTTTATTTAATTATAATATTTCAAATGGTGTTATAGATAATTGTGATGGTTTAGAAAACAAACATAAGTTTGTATATTGATATTTATTTTTTAGTTTTTGGAATATTTGACATGGTATATATAGAGAGTTGTATCTGTCTAAAAAAGAAAATATAAGTTTGTGTACTTAAAATTTTATTTTTTATTTAATTAAAATATTTTAAACAATGTTTACAAATAGTTGTGAAGGTTGGGAAAAGCAAACATAAGTCTGTATATTGAAATTTTGAATTTTTTTCCCTTTTTTTGGGATAGGTGAAACATTGTTTACAAATAATTGTGTCCGTCTACAAAAGCAAACTTATATTTATGTATTCAAAATTGTATTTTTTATTTTTTTTAAATATTTAAAATAGTATTTACAGATAGTTGCATGTGTTTGCAAATGTGAACCTAAGTATGTGTATCAAAATTTTTTTTATATTTTAAAAATATTTAAAATGGCATTTATAAATAGTAGCATCTATCTAGAAATGCAAACATAAGTTTGTGTATTTATAATTTATTTTTTTAGAATATTTGTAATAGTATTTGTAGATAGTTGTGTCTATCAGGAAAAGCAAACTCAAGTGTGTGTATTTAATTTTTTTTCAAAATAATTAAAAGGATGTTTACAAATAGTTGCATTTGTCCAAAAAAATAAATTTAATTTAGTTTATTGAAAATTTATTTTAAATTTTCTCAAAATATTTGAAACAAAGTTTACAGATAGTTGCGTTAGTCTAGAACAATAAACTTAAGCCTATATATTTTAAAAAAAATTTCTTGGAATATTTGATAGGGTGTTTATAGGTGGTTGCATCTTTCTAAAAAAGCGAACTTAAGTCTGTGCATTGAAAATTTTATTCTTTTTACTTTTTGGAACATTTGACATGGTATTTTGAGATAGTTGATCTATGGGAAAAATAAACACAAGTTTGACTATTTGAATTTTTTTTAAAAAAATATATTTGAAATAGCATTTATAGACTGTTGTCTCCCTTGAAAAAAGTGAACTTAGGTTTGTGTGTTTAAAATTTTATTTTTTATATTTTGAAGTATTTGGAATGGTGCTTACTAATAGTTGCATTTCTCTAAAAAAGGGAACTACATTCTATGTATTAAAAATTTTATCTGTTATTATTTTAAAATATTTCAAATGTTGTTTATAAGTAGTTACATCTATTTGAAAGTGTGAACTTAAGTCTGTCTATTTTATTTTTTTTATTTTTTTGAAATATTTAAATCAATTTTTATAGAGAATTAGGTCTATCTGAAAAAGCAAATTTAAATTTTTGTATTAAATTTTTTTTATTTAATTAGAATATTTGAAATGGTGTTTATGGAAGGTTGCAACTATCTACAAAAGCAAATTTAAGTCTATGCATTTAGAATTTTATTTTTCTATTTCTTTAATGTATTTAAAATTATGTTTGCAAATAGTTATATCTGTTAGAAAAGCAAACTTAAGTTTGCATATTTAAAATTTTATTTTTCTCTTTTTTAAGTATTTTAAATAGTGTTTATAATAGGTTACGTGTGTCTTTGTATTAAGATTTTTTATTTTTAGAATATTTAGAATAGTGTTTACAAATAGTTGCCTTTGTCTAAAAGCACGAACTTAAGACTGTGTATTAAAATTTTTATTTTTTTATTTTTCTGAAATATTTGTAATAGTATTTGCAGATAGTTACATCTATCTAGAAAACAAAACTTAACTCTGCATATTAAAAATTTTATTTTTTATTTTTTTGGAATATTTGACACAATATTTATAAAGAGTTATGTTTGTCTAAAAAAGTGAATGTAAGTCAATGTTGTAAAAATTTTATTTTTTTATTTAATTAGAATATTTCAAAATAGTGTTTACTGATAGCTGTGACAATTTGAAAATATGAACTTAAGTTTGTGTATTGAAAATTTAATTTTTGTTAGAATATGTAAAATGATGTTTACAAATAATTACATCTATCTGTAAAAGCGAACTTATGTATGTGTATTCAAAAATCTATTTTTTCTTTTTTTCAAATATTTGAAAAAATATTTACTGATAGTTGCATGTGTTTGCGAATGTAAACTTAAGTATGTGTATTGAAAATTTTATTTTTTATATTTTCATAGTATTCAAAATGGTGTCTACTGAGAGTGGCATCTGTCTAGAATTGCAAACTTAAGCTTGTGTGTTTGAAATTTATTTTTTTATCTTTTTAGAATGCTTGAAATGGTATTTGCACATAGTTGTCTGTCCAGAAAACCAAACTCAAGTGTGTATTTAAAATCTTATTTTTTATTTTTTCAAAATATTTGAAAGAGCATATATAGATAGTTGTGTCTGTTTGAAAAGTAAATTTATGATTATATATTTAAATTTTATTTTTTATTTTCTCAAAATATTTGAGACAGAATTTACTGATAATTGCATTAATTGAGAAAAGCTAACTAAATTTTGTATCTTTATAATTTTTTTTTTAAATATTTGATAGGGTGTTTATAGGTAGTTGCATCTATCTAGAAAAATAAACTTAAGTCTATATATTAAAAATTTTATTTTTTTTAGAATATTTGACATGGTATTTATAGAAAATTTTGTTAGTAAGGAAAAGAGAATGTAAGTTTGTGGATTTGAAATTTTATTTTTTTAATTTTTTAAATATTTGAAATAGTATTTGTAGACAGTTATGTCTATTTGGAAAAGTGAATTTAAGTCTGCATGTTTAATTTTTTTATTTTTTAAAATATTTGAAATAGTGTTTATGGATGATTGCATTTGTTTGAAAAGACGGACTTATGTTTGTATGCTGAAAATTTTATTTTTTTATTGTTTAAAATATTTAAAGTGGTGTTTACAAAAAATTATATTTGTATTAAAAAATAAACTTAGGTTTGTATATTTAAAATTTTATTTTTTGCTTTTTTGGAATATTTGAGATGATGTTGATAGACAGTTGCATCTGTCTGAAAATATAAACTTAAGTCTGTATATTTAAAATTTTATTTTTTTTACTTTTTTGAAATATTTGATACATTGTTTACAGACAGTTGCATGTGTCTAAAAAGGTCAATTTAAGTCTCTATATTGAAAATTTTATTTTTTTATTTTTTTAAAACTATTTGAAATGGTGTCTAAAGGCAGTGGTATCATTTGGAAAAGTAAACTTATGTCTTTAAATTTAAAATTTATTTTAAATTTTTTCAAAATATTTGAAATGGCATTTGTAGGTAGTTGTGTCTATTTGAAAAAAGCATACTTAAGTCTATATATTTAAAATTTTTTTTTTTTTAGATTATTAGAAATGATGTTTACATCTAGTTATATTTGTCTAAAAGGGCAAACTTAACTTGTGTATTTTAATTTTTTTTATTTTTACTCAATGCTTCAAATGGCATTTTTCAAATAATTATGTCCATCTGAGAAAGTAAACTAAAACCTATGCATTAAAAATTTTATATTTTATGATTTTTAAATAGTTGAAATGGTGATTACAAATAGTTTCTTCTGTCTAGAATTTAAGTATATGTATTTAATTTTTATTTTTTAGAATATTTAAAATAATATTTATAGATAGTTGTGTCTGTCTAGAAAAATAAACTTAAATCTATGTATTAAATATATTTTTTTAGAAATATTTGACATGGTATTTATAGACAATTATATCTATCGAAAAAAGCAAACATAAGTCTATGTATCTAATATATTTTTTTTCAACCAGAATATTTAGGATGGTGTTTATAGATAGTTATGACTGTTAAAAAAAGCAAATTTATGTTTGTGTGTTTAGAATTTTATATTTTTATATTTTTAGATATTTAAAATCATGTTTATAGACTATTATGTTTGTTGGGAAAAGCTACCTTAAGACTGATTAAAATTTTATTTTTAGTTTTTCAAAATATATGAAATAGTGTTTACATACAATTGCGTCTACCTACAAAAGTAAGCTTAAGTTTGCGCATTCAATTTTTTTATTTTTTTGAAAAATTTGAAATGGTATTTATAGATAGTTACATCTATTTTGAAATATGAACTTAAGTTTATGTACTAAAAGGTTTATTTTTTTAAAAAATATTTAAAATGGTGTCTACAGATAGTGGCATCAGTCTGAAAAAGTGAACTAAATTTTGTGTATTTAAAATTTAGTTTTTTCAAAATATATGAAATAATGTGTCTAGAGAGTTGTATCTATTGGGAAAAGCGAACTTAAATTTGTGTATTTAAATTGTTTTTATTTTTTCAGAATATTTAAAAGGGTATAACCTACAATTATGTATTTAGAAATTTTATTTTTTAAAATATTTGAAATGGTTTTTATAGAATGTTATATTTTCCTATGAAGAAAACTTAAGCCTATTTATTTAAAATTTATTTTTTATTTTTTAAATATTTGAAAGGGTGTTTATAGACTGTTGGATCTGTTTGAAAAAGTAAACCTATGTCTTTGTATTAAAATTTTATTTTTTATTTTTTGGAGCATTTGACATGGTATTTTTAGATAGTTACACCTATCTGAAAAAATGAATGTAAATTTGTGTATTCAAAATTTTATTTTTTTATTCTTTTAGAATATTTGAAATAGTATTTATAGATAGTTTCATTTATCTATATATTTAATATTTTATTTTTTTACTTTTTTGGAAAGTTTAAAACTATGTTTATAGATAGTTATGTTTGTCTAAAAAAGTAAATCTAAGTTTGCATGTTGAAAATTTTATTTTTCTTATTTTTTAAAATATTTAAAGTAATGTTTACCAAAAGTTGCATCTATGCATAAATGAAGAATTATATAAATATAATAAAACTAATATGAGATTTGTTTATTATATTTTAGCTAAAAGTTTGATAATTTAATAAATTTAAAATTACAATTTTAAAAAAATAATATATTTCTAGTGAAATAAATATTTACAATTTTGGCAAGTGAATTAATTGAAAAATAAAAAAATTTAAAAAATGGCCTAAAGTTATTTAAATCCATCATTTAATTAGTGGGTCCCACCGCAATTCCTGAGAATTGGATGGATTTCTCTCAAAATTTTCGCAATTCAGAACAGGAATTGGAAAAGGGTAGGAATTATTTAATTCTCTCAATTCTGGATTTTGGAATCAAAGTAGACACCGTGATTAAGGAATTGGACTTTTAATTCCTCCAATTTTCTGAATTCCTAGGCTTTGGAATCGGTCCAAACAGACCCTTAGGGGAGGTTTAAATACATATATATTAAATTTAATATTAAACTTAGGTATCAAAAACTAAAAAAGTATAAATATAATCCGCAAACATATGTTTTATGCTATTTTGAAAAATAAATAATTTATTTATAAGTAAATAGAATAATATAATATATTAATATTAGAAAATGCTAAGTTAATCAAAAAATTAAAATAAATTTAAAAATGGCCCTAAGATAAAGAATTCCATAATTATATTGCAATTAATTTAGGATTTGTTTAATATTTTTTTTCTTGTTAAATAATTTGATAAACGTAAAATACATATTTTCTTAGAAATATAATTTATTGTCTCAAAAATTAATATAATTATTAAAATGGCCCATAAATGAAGAATTATATAAATATAATAAAATTAATTTGAGATTTGTTTATTATATTTTAGCTAAAAAGTCTGATAATTTAATAATTTAAAATTATATTTTTTTTGAAAAATAATATATTTTTAGAGAAATAAATATTTTAAAATTAAAACAAGTAAATTAATTTAGGAATAAAAAATTCAGAAAATGGAGTAAAGTTATATAAATCCATCATTTCATTAGTGGGTCCCATCGTAATTCTCAGAAATTAGATAAATTCCTCTCAAAATTTTCGCAATTTAGAACGAAAATTGGAAAAGGGTAGGAATTGTTTAATTCTCTCAATTCCCGATTTGGAATCAAAGTAAACACCGTGATTAAGAAATTGGACTTTTAATTCCTCCAATTTTCTGAATTCCTAGGATTTGGAATCGGACCAAACAGACATTTTGGGCTGTTTGGATGAATTCCCAATCTCAAATTGAAAAATTGGTCAACTTTGTCAATTCCGAGAAATTCAGGGAATTATTGGAATTGCGTAATTCAAGTAGATGGATAAGTATTTTTTTATGGAATTAGAAATTGATTAATTCTCTTAATTTTAAAAAATAAATTAAATTTAATATTAAATTTGGCAAAAAAATATATAAAAATAGAATTTATAAACACAAACTATATATTATTTTTTGAGAATTAATTCTCTATTCACAAGTAAATAGAATAATATAATATATTAAAATTAGAAAATATTAGGCTAATTAAAAATTAATAAAAATGTTAAAATGGCACACAAATAAAGTATTCTATAATTATATTACATTTAATTTGGGATTTATTTAATATATTTTTTCCTTATTAAATAGTTTGATAAACGTAAAATACATATATTTGACATTTAACATTAAATTTAGCACGAAATAATAAAAAAATATAAATATAATTTACACACATAACATCTATACTATTTTTTAAGAATAAATAATTTATTCATAAGTAAAGAGAATAATATAATAGAAAATCCAAAGTTAATAAAAAGAATTAACATAAATTTAAAAGTGGCCAAAAAATAAAGCATTCTATAATTATAATACAATTAATTTAGGATCCGTTTGATTTTTTTTTTTATTAAATTGTTTGACAAACATAAAATACATATATATTAAATTCAATGTTAAACTTCATGCAAAATACGAAAAAAAATTAAATATAATTTACAAACATTACATAAATACCATTTTGAAAAATAAATAATTTATTTATAAGAAAATAGAATAATATTATATATTATTATCAGAAAAAGCTAAGTTAATTAAAAAATTAATATAAATTTCAAAAATGGACCAAAAATAAAAAATCCTATAATTATAATGCAATTAATTTAGGATTTGTTCAATATTTTTTTCCTATTAAATAATTTGATAAATGTAAAATACATATATATTAAATTTAGGTACGAAATACTAAAAAAGTATAAATATAATTGACAAACATAAGTTTTATGCTTTTCTAAAAAATAAATAATTTATTTATAAGTAAATATAATAATATAATATATTAATATTAAAAAATGGTAAGTTAATTAAAAAATTAATATAAATTTGAAAATGGCCCTAAGATAAAGAATTCCATAATTATCATGCAATTAATTTAGGAATTGTTTAATATTTTTTTTCCTATTAAATAATTTGATAAATGTAAAATACATATTTTCTTAGAAATATAATTTATTGTTTAAAAAATTAATATAATTATTAAAACAGCCAATAAATGAAGAATTATATAAACATAATAAAATTAATTTGAGATTTGTTTATTATATTTTAGCTAAAAAGTTTGATAATTTAATAAATTTAAATTTATATCTTTTAAAAAAATAATATATTTCTAGTGAAATAAATATTTTAAAATTTTGGCATGTAAATTAATTGAAAAATAAAAAAAATTTAAAAATGGCCTAAAGTTATCTAAATTCATCATTTAATTAGTGGGTCCCACCGCAATTCCCGAGAATTAGATGAATTCCTCACAAAATTTTCGCAATTCAGAATGGAAATTGGAAAAGGGTAGGAATTGTTTAATTCTCTCAATTCCGGATTTTAGAATCGAAGTAAATACTGCGATTAAGCAATTGAACTTTTAATTTCTCTAATTTCCTGAATTCCAAGTCTTTGGAATCGGACCAAACAAACCCTAAGGGGCCATTTGGATGAATTCTCGATCTCAAATTGAAAAATTGGTCAACTTTGTCAATTTCGAGAAATTTAGAGAATTGTTGGAATTGTGTAATTCAAGTAGATGGATAAGTACTTTTTTGATGGAATTAGATATTGATTAGTTCACTTAATTTTAAAAAATAAATTAAATTTAATATTAAACTGGGAAAATATATATCTATATAATTTATAAACACAAAATATATATTATTTTCTCAAAATTAATTCTCAATTCACAAGTAAATAGAATAATATAATATATTAAAATTAGAAAATATTAAGCTAATTAAAAAATTAATAAAATTTTAAAAATGGCACAAAAACAAAGTATTCTATAATTATATTATATTTAATTTAGGATTTATTTAATATATTATTTCCTTATTAAATAGTTTGATAAATGTAAAATACATAAATAAAGAATTCTATAATTATAATGTAATTAATTTAGGATTTGTTTAATATTTTTTCTTGTTAAATAATTTAATAAATGTAAAATACATATATATTAAATTTAATATTAAACTCAAGCATGAAAAACTAAAAAAGTATAAATATAATTCACAAACATATGTTTTATGCTATTTTGAAAAATAAATAATTTATTTATAAGTAAATAGAATAATATAATATATTAATATTAGAAAATGCTAAGTTAATCAAAAAATTAATATAAATTTAAAAATGGCCTTAAGATAAAGAATTCCATAATTATATTGCAATTAATTTAGTATTTGTTTAATATTTTTTTTCCTATTAAATAATTTGATAAACGTAAAATACATATTATCTTAGAAATATAATTTATTGTCTCAAAAATTAATATAATTATTAAAACGGCCCATAAATGAAGAATTATATAAATATAATAAAATTAATTTGAGATTCATTTATTATATTTTAGCTAAAAAGCCTGATAATTTAATAATTTAAAATTATAGTTTTTAAAAAAAATATATTTTTAGAGAAATAAATATTTTAAAATTAAAACAAGTAAATTAATTTAAGAATAAAAAATTCAGAAAATGGACTAAAGTTGTATAAATCCATCATTTCATTAGTGGGTCCCATCGTAATTCTCGAAAATTAGATAAATTCCTCTCAAAACTTTCACAATTCAGAACGAGAATTGGAAAAGGGTAGGAATTGTTTAATTCTCTCAATTCCCGATTTTGGAATCAAAGTAAACACGGTGATTAAGAAATTGGACTTTTAATTCCTCCAATTTTCTGAATTCCTAGGATTTGGAATCGGACCAAACAGACATTTAGGGCTGTTTGGATGAATTCCCAATCTCAAATTGAAAAATTGGTCAACTCTGTCAATTCTGAGAAATTCAGGAAATTGTTGGAATTGCGTAATTCAAGTAGATGGATAAGTATTTTTTTTTATGGAACTACAAATTGATTAATTCTCTTAATTTTAAAAAATAAATTAAATTTAATATTAAATTTGGCAAAAAAATATATAAAAATAGAATTTATAAGCACAAACTATATATTATTTTCTGAGAATTAATTCTCTATTCACAAGTAAATAGAATAATATAATATATTAAAATTAGAAAATGTTAAGCTAATTAAAAAATTAATAAAAATTTTAAAATGGCACAAAAATAAAGTATTCTATAATTATATTACATTTAATTTAGGATTTATTTAATATATATTTTACTTATTAAATAGTTTGATAAACATAAAATACATAAATAAAGAATTCTATAATTATAATGCAATTAATTTAGGATTTGTTTAATATGTTTTTCTAGTTAAATAATTTGATAAACATAAAATACATATATATTAAATTTAATATCAAATTTAGGTACGAAAAACTAAAAAACTATGAATATAATTCACAAACATATGTTTTATGCTATTTTGAAAAAATAAATAATTTATTTATAAGTAAATAGAATAATATAATATATTAATATTATAAAATACTAATTTAATTAAAAAATTAATATGAATTTAGGAATGGCCCTTAGATAAAGAATTCCATAACTATAATGCAATTAAATTAGGATTTGTTTAATATTTTTTGCTATTAAATAATTTGATAAACATAAAATGTATATTTTCCTAGAAATATAATTTACTGTTACCAAAATTAATTTAACTATAATAATGGCCCATAAATGAAGAATTATATAAATATAATAAAATTAATTAGATATTTATTTATTATATTTAAGCTAAAATGTTTGACAATTTAATAAATCTAAAATTATTATTTTTTTATAAAAATATATTTTTAGAGAAATAAATATGTTAAAATTAGACCAAGTAAATTAATTTAAAAATGAAAAATTTAGAAAATGGCCTGAAGTTATATAAATCCATCATTTAATTAGTGGGCCCCATAGCAATTCTCGGGAATTAGATGAATTCCTCTCAAAACTTTCGCAATTCAAAATGGGAATTGGAAAAGGTAGGAATTGTTTAATTCTCTCAATTCCGGATTTTGGAATCGAAGTAAGCATCATGATTAAGGAATTGAAATTTTAATTCCACTAATTTCCTAAATTCCTAAGCTTTGGAATGCCTCCAAGCAGACCCTTAGGGGACGTTTGGACGAATTCCCAATCTCAAATTACAAAATTGGTCTACTCTATCAATTCTGAGAAATTCAGGAAATTGTTGGAATCGCGAAATTCAAGTAAATGGACAAGTATTTTTTCGATGGAATTAGAAATTGATTAATTCCATTATTTTAAAATATAAATTAAACTTAACATTAAATTTGGCAAAAAATTGAAAAACATAAATACAATATATAAAAGAAAAATAAATATTATTTTATCAAAATTAATTCTCTATTCAGAAGTAATTAGAATAATATAATATATTAATATTGGAAAATATTAAGCTAATACAAAAATTAATAGAAATTTAAAAATGGCCAAAAAATAAAGTATTCTAAATTATATTACATTTAATTTAGGATTTATTAATATATTTTCTCCTTGTCAAATAGTTTGATAAACGTAAAATACATCAATAAAGAATTCTATAATTATAATGCAATTAAATTAGTATTTGTTTAATATTTTTTTCCTGTTAAATCATTTGATAAATTTAAAAGACACATATATTAAATTTAGGTATGAAAAACTAAAAGAGTGTAAATATAAGTCACAAACATATGTTTTACACTATTTTGAAAAAATAAATAATTTATTTATATGTAAATAGAATAATCTAATATATTAATATTAGAAAATTCTAAGTCAGTTAAAAAATTAATATAAATTTAAAAATGACCCTTAGATAAAGAATTCCATAATTTTAACGCAATTAAATTAGGATTTGTTTAATATTTTTTCCTGTTAAATAATTTGATATACATAAAATGAATATTTTCTTAGAAATATAATTTATTATTTCCAAAATTAGAACAATTGTTAAAACGGCCCATAAATGAAGAATTATATAAATATAATATAATTAATTCGAGATTTGTTTATTATATTTTAGCTCAAACGTTTGATAATTTCATAAATTTGAAATTATATTTTTTAAAAAAATATATATTTTTAGAGAAATAAATATGTTAATATTAAAACAAGTAAATTAATTTAAAAATGAAAAATTTCAGAAAATGGCCTGAAGTTATATAAATCCATCATTTAATCAATGGGCCCCACCGCAATTTCCGGGAATTAGATGAATTCCTCTGAACACTTTCGCGATTCAAAATGGGAATTGGAAATAGGTAGGAATTGTTTAATTCTCTCAATTCTGGATTTCGAAATCAAAGTAAACACAGTGATTAAGGAATTGGACTTTTAATTCATCCAATTTTCTGAATTCCTTGGTTTTGGATTCCGCCCAAATAGAAACCTGGGTGCCAGTTGGTTGAATTCCCAATCTCAAATTGAAAAATTGGTCAACTCTATCAATTCCGAGAAATTCGGAGAATTGTTGAAATCGCGTAATTCAAGTAGATGGATAAGTAAATTTTTGATGGAATCAGAAATTGATTAATTCTCTTAATTTTCAAAATTAAATAAATTTGAGTATTAAATTTGGCAAAAAATAAAGAAAATATAAATAGAATTTATAAACACAAAATATATATTATTTTATAAATATTGATTCTCTATCCAGAAGTAATTAGAATAACATGATATCTTAACATTAGAAAATATGAAGCTAGTTAAAATATTAATTAAAATCTAAAAATGGACAAAATATAAAGTATTCTATAATTATATTACATTTAATTTTGGATTTATTAATATATTTTCTCCTTATCAAATAGTTTGATAAACGTAAAAGACGTAAATAACGAATTCTACAATTATAATACAATTAAATTAGTATTTGTCTAATATTTTTTTCCTGTTAAATCCTTTGATAAATTTAAAATACATATATATAAAATTTAGGTACCAGAAGCTAAAAAAGTGTAAATATAACTCACAAACATATGTTTTACCCTATTTCGAAAAAATAAATAATTTATTTATATCTAAATAGAATAATATAATATATTAATATTAGAAGATTCTAACTTAGTTAAAAAATTAATATAAATTGAAAAATGGCCCTTAGATAAATAATTCCATAATTTTAACGCAATTAAATTAGGATTTGTTTAATATTTTTTTTGTGTTAAATAATTTGATATACATAAAATGAATATTTTCTTAGAAATATAATTTATTGTTTCCAAAATTAGAACAATTGTTAAAGCGGCCCATAAATGAAGAATTAGATAAATATAATATAATTAATTAGAGATTTGTTTATTATATTTTAGCTCAAACGTTTCATAATTTCATAAATTTGAAAATATATTTTTCAAAAAAACTATATTTTTAGAGAAATAAATATGTTAATATTAAAACAAGTAAATTAATTCAAAAATGAAAAATTTCAGAAAATGGCCTCAAGTTATATAAATCCATCATTTAATCAGTGGGCCCCACCGCAATTTCCGCGAATTAGATGAATTCCTCTCAACACTTTCGCAATTCAAAACTAGAATTGGAAATGGGTAGGAATTGTTTAATTCTCTCAATTCTGGATTGCGAAATCGAAGTAAACACAGTGATTAAGGAATTGGACTTTCATTCATCCAATTTTCTGAATTCCTTGGTTTTGGATTCCGTCCAAATAGACCCCTAGCTGCCGGTTGGATGAATTCCCAATCTCAAATTGAAAAATTGGTCAACTCTATCAATTTCGAGAAATTCGGGGAATTGTTGAAATCGCGTAATTCCAGTAGATGGATAAGTAATTTTTCGATGGAATCAGAAATTGATTAATTCTCTTAATTTTCAAAATTAAATTCAATTGATTATTAAATTTGGCAAAAAATAAAGAAAATATAAATAGAATTTATAAACAGAAAATATATATTATTTTATAAATATTAATTCTCGATTCAGCAGTAATTAGAATAATATGATATCTTAACATTAGAAAATATGAAGCTAATTAAAAAATGAATAAAAATCTAAAAATGGACAAAAAATAAAGTATTCTATAATTATATTACATTTAATTTTGGATTTATTAATATATTTTCTCCTTATTAAATAGTTTGATAAACGTAAAATATGTAAATAAAGAAATCTATAATTATAATACAATTAAATTAGCATTTGTTTAATATTTTTTCCTGTTAAATCATGTGATAAATTTAAAATACATATATATAAAATTTAGGTACCAAAAGCTAAAAGGGTGTAAATATACGTCACAAACATATGTTTTGCGCTATTTTGAAGAAATAAATAATTTATTTATATCTAAATAGAATAATATAATATATTAATATTAGAAGATTCTAAGTTAGTTAAAAAATTAATATAAATTGAAAAACGGCCCTGATATAAAGAATTCCATAATTTTAACGCAATTAAATTAGGATTTGTTTAATATTTTTTCTTGTTAAATAATTTGATAAACATAAAATGAATATTTTCTTAGAAATATAATTTATTATTTCCAAAATTAGAACAATTGTTAAAACGGCCCATAAATGAAGAATTATATAAATATAATATAATTAATTTGAGATTTGTTTATTATATTTTAGCTCAAACGTTTGATAATTTCATAAATTTGAAATTATATTTTTGTAAAAAACTATATTTTTAGAGAAATAAATATGTTAATATTAGAACAAGTAAATTAATTTAAAAATGAAAATTTTCACAAAATGGCCTAAAGTTATATAGATTCGTCATTTAATCAGTGGGCCCCACCGCAATTTCCGGGAATTAGATGAGTTCCTATCAGCACTTTCGCAATTCAAAACTGGAATTGGAAATGGGTAGGAATTGTTTAATTCTCTAAATTCTGGATTTCGAAATAGAAGTAAACACAGTGATTAAGGAATTGGACATTTGATTCATCCAATTTTCTGAATCCTTGGTTTTGGATTCCGTCCAAATAGACCCTTAGGTGCTGGTTGGATGAATTCCCAATCTCAAATTGAAAAATTGGTCAACTCTATCAATTCCGAGAAATTCGGGGAATTGTTGAAATCGCGTAATTCAAGTAGATGGATAAGTAAATTTTTGATGGAATCAGAAATTGATTAATTCTCTTAATTTTGAAAATTAAATAAATTTGAGTATTAAATTTGGCAAAAAATAAAGAAAATATAAATAGAATTTATAAACACAAAATATATATTATTTTATAAATATTAATTCTACGTTTAGAAGTAATTAGAATAACATGATATCTTAACATTAGAAAATATGAAGCTAGTTAAAATATTAATAAAAATCTAAAAAAGGACAAAAAATAAAGTATTCTATAATTATATTACATTTAATTTTGGATTTATTAATATATTTTCTCCTTATCAAATAGTTTGATAAACGTAAAATACATAAATAAAGAATTCTACAATTATAATACAATTAAATTAGTATTTGTTTAATATTTTTTTCCTGTTAAATCGTTTGATAAATTTAAAATACATATATATAAAATTTAGGTTCCAAAAGCTAAAAGAGTGTAAATATAAGTCACAAACATATGTTTTACCCTATTATGAAAAAATAAATAATTTATTTATATCTAAATAGAATAATATAATATATTAATATTAGAAGATTCAAAGTTAGTTAAAAAATTAATATCAATTGAAAAATGGCCCTTAGATAAATAATTCCATAACTTTAAGCCAATTAAATTAGGATTTGTTTAATATTTTTTTTCCAGTTAAATAATTTGATAAACATAAAATGAATATTTTCTTAGAAATATAATTTATTGTTTCCAAAATTAGAACAATTGTTAAAACGGCCCATAAATGAAGAATTATATAAATATAATATAACTAATTAGAGATTTGTTTATTATATTTTAGCTCAAACGTTTGATAATTTAATAAATTTGAAATTATATTTTTTCGAAAAAACTATATTTCTAGAGAAATAAATATGTTAATATTAAAACAAGTAAATTAAATTAAAGATGAAAAATTTCATAAAATGGCCTGAAGTTATATAAATCCAACAGTTAATTAGTGGGCCCCACCGCAATTTTCGGGAATTAGATGAATTCCTCTGAACACTTTCGCAATTCAAAATGGGAATTGGAAATGGAACGAAATTGTTTAATTCTCTCAATTCTGGATTTCGAAATCGAAGTAAACACAGTGATTAAGGAATTGGACATTTAATTCATCCAATTTTCTGAATTCGTTGGTTTTGGATTCCGTCCAAATAGAAACCTGGGTGCCAGTTGGTTGAATTCCCAATCTCAAATTGAAAAATTGGTCAACTCTATCAATTCCGAGAAATTCGGAGAATTGTTGAAATCGCGTAATTCAAGTAGATGGATAAGTAAATTTTTGATGGAATCAGAAATTGATTAATTCTCTTAATTTTCAAAATTAAATAAATTTGAGTATTAAATTTGGCAAAAAATAAAGAAAATATAAATAGAATTTATAAACACAAAATATATATTATTTTATAAATATTGATTCTCTATCCAGAAGTAATTAGAATAACATGATATCTTAACATTAGAAAATATGAAGCTAGTTAAAATATTAATTAAAATCTAAAAATGGACAAAATATAAAGTATTCTATAATTATATTACATTTAATTTTGGATTTATTAATATATTTTCTCCTTATCAAATAGTTTGATAAACGTAAAAGACGTAAATAACGAATTCTACAATTATAATACAATTAAATTAGTATTTGTCTAATATTTTTTTCCTGTTAAATCCTTTGATAAATTTAAAATACATATATATAAAATTTAGGTACCAGAAGCTAAAAAAGTGTAAATATAACTCACAAACATATGTTTTACCCTATTTCGAAAAAATAAATAATTTATTTATATCTAAATAGAATAATATAATATATTAATATTAGAAGATTCTAACTTAGTTAAAAAATTAATATAAATTGAAAAATGGCCCTTAGATAAATAATTCCATAATTTTAACGCAATTAAATTAGGATTTGTTTAATATTTTTTTTGTGTTAAATAATTTGATATACATAAAATGAATATTTTCTTAGAAATATAATTTATTGTTTCCAAAATTAGAACAATTGTTAAAGCGGCCCATAAATGAAGAATTAGATAAATATAATATAATTAATTAGAGATTTGTTTATTATATTTTAGCTCAAACGTTTCATAATTTCATAAATTTGAAAATATATTTTTCAAAAAAACTATATTTTTAGAGAAATAAATATGTTAATATTAAAACAAGTAAATTAATTCAAAAATGAAAAATTTCAGAAAATGGCCTGAAGTTATATAAATCCATCATTTAATCAGTGGGCCCCACCGCAATTTCCGCGAATTAGATGAATTCCTCTCAACACTTTCGCAATTCAAAACTAGAATTGGAAATGGGTAGGAATTGTTTAATTCTCTCAATTCTGGATTTCGAAATCGAAGTAAACACAGTGATTAAGGAATTGGACTTTCATTCATCCAATTTTCTGAATTCCTTGGTTTTGGATTCCGTCCAAATAGACCCCTAGCTGCCGGTTGGATGAATTCCCAATCTCAAATTGAAAAATTGGTCAACTCTATCAATTTCGAGAAATTCGGGGAATTGTTGAAATCGCGTAATTCCAGTAGATGGATAAGTAATTTTTCGATGGAATCAGAAATTGATTAATTCTCTTAATTTTCAAAATTAAATTCAATTGATTATTAAATTTGGCAAAAAATAAAGAAAATATAAATAGAAATTATAAACAGAAAATATATATTATTTTATAAATATTAATTCTCGATTCAGCAGTAATTAGAATAATATGATATCTTAACATTAGAAAATATGTAGCTAATTAAAAAATGAATAAAAATCTAAAAATGGACAAAAAATAAAGTATTCTATAATTATATTACATTTAATTTTGGATTTATTAATATATTTTCTCCTTATTAAATAGTTTGATAAACGTAAAATATGTAAATAAAGAAATCTATAATTATAATACAATTAAATTAGCATTTGTTTAATATTTTTTCCTGTTAAATCATGTGATAAATTTAAAATACATATATATAAAATTTAGGTACCAAAAGCTAAAAGGGTGTAAATATACGTCACAAACATATGTTTTGCGCTATTTTGAAGAAATAAATAATTTATTTATATCTAAATAGAATAATATAATATATTAATATTAGAAGATTCTAAGTTAGTTAAAAAATTAATATAAATTGAAAAACGGCCCTGATATAAAGAATTCCATAATTTTAACGCAATTAAATTAGGATTTGTTTAATATTTTTTCTTGTTAAATAATTTGATAAACATAAAATGAATATTTTCTTAGAAATATAATTTATTATTTCCAAAATTAGAACAATTGTTAAAACGGCCCATAAATGAAGAATTATATAAATATAATATAATTAATTTGAGATTTGTTTATTATATTTTAGCTCAAACGTTTGATAATTTCATAAATTTGAAATTATATTTTTGTAAAAAACTATATTTTTAGAGAAATAAATATGTTAATATTAGAACAAGTAAATTAATTTAAAAATGAAAATTTTCACAAAATGGCCTAAAGTTATATAGATTCGTCATTTAATCAGTGGGCCCCACCGCAATTTCCGGGAATTAGATGAGTTCCTATCAGCACTTTCGCAATTCAAAACTGGAATTGGAAATGGGTAGGAATTGTTTAATTCTCTAAATTCTGGATTTCGAAATCGAAGTAAACACAGTGATTAAGGAATTGGACATTTGATTCATCCAATTTTCTGAATCCTTGGTTTTGGATTCCGTCCAAATAGACCCTTAGGTGCTGGTTGGATGAATTCCCAATCTCAAATTGAAAAATTGGTCAACTCTATCAATTCCGAGAAATTCGGGGAATTGTTGAAATCGCGTAATTCAAGTAGATGGATAAGTAAATTTTTGATGGAATCAGAAATTGATTAATTCTCTTAATTTTGAAAATTAAATAAATTTGAGTATTAAATTTGGCAAAAAATAAAGAAAATATAAATAGAATTTATAAACACAAAATATATATTATTTTATAAATATTAATTCTCCGTTTAGAAGTAATTAGAATAACATGATATCTTAACATTAGAAAATATGAAGCTAGTTAAAATATTAATAAAAATCTAAAAAAGGACAAAAAATAAAGTATTCTATAATTATATTACATTTAATTTTGGATTTATTAATATATTTTCTCCTTATCAAATAGTTTGATAAACGTAAAATACATAAATAAAGAATTCTACAATTATAATACAATTAAATTAGTATTTGTTTAATATTTTTTTCCTGTTAAATCGTTTGATAAATTTAAAATACATATATATAAAATTTAGGTTCCAAAAGCTAAAAGAGTGTAAATATAAGTCACAAACATATGTTTTACCCTATTATGAAAAAATAAATAATTTATTATATCTAAATAGAATAATATAATATATTAATATCAGAAGATTCAAAGTTAGTTAAAAAATTAATATCAATTGAAAAATGGCCCTTAGATAAATAATTCCATAACTTTAAGCCAATTAAATTAGGATTTGTTTAATATTTTTTTTCCAGTTAAATAATTTGATAAACATAAAATGAATATTTTCTTAGAAATATAATTTATTGTTTCCAAAATTAGAACAATTGTTAAAACGGCCCATAAATGAAGAATTATATAAATATAATATAACTAATTAGAGATTTGTTTATTATATTTTAGCTCAAACGTTTGATAATTTAATAAATTTGAAATTATATTTTTTCGAAAAAACTATATTTCTAGAGAAATAAATATGTTAATATTAAAACAAGTAAATTAAATTAAAGATGAAAAATTTCATAAAATGGCCTGAAGTTATATAAATCCAACAGTTAATTAGTGGGCCCCACCGCAATTTCCGGGAATTAGATGAATTCCTCTGAACACTTTCGCAATTCAAAATGGGAATTGGAAATGGAACGAAATTGTTTAATTCTCTCAATTCTGGATTTCGAAATCGAAATAAACACAGTGATTAAGGAATTGGACATTTAATTCATCCAATTTTCTGAATTCGTTGGTTTTGGATTCCGTCCAACTAGAAACCTGGGTGCCAGTTGGATGAATTCCCAATCTCAAATTGAAAAATTGGTCAACTCTATCAATTCCGAGAAATTCGGAGAATTGTTGAAATCGCGTAATTCAAGTAGATGGATAAGTAAATTTTTGATGGAATCAGAAATTGATTAATTCTCTTAATTTTCAAAATTAAATAAATTTGAGTATTAAATTTGGCAAAAAATAAAGAAAATATAAATAGAATTTATAAACACAAAATATATATTATTTTATAAATATTGATTCTCTATCCAGAAGTAATTAGAATAACATGATATCTTAACATTAGAAAATATGAAGCTAGTTAAAATATTAATTAAAATCTAAAAATGGACAAAATATAAAGTATTCTATAATTATATTACATTTAATTTTGGATTTATTAATATATTTTCTCCTTATCAAATAGTTTGATAAACGTAAAAGACGTAAATAACGAATTCTACAATTATAATACAATTAAATTAGTATTTGTCTAATATTTTTTTCCTGTTAAATCCTTTGATAAATTTAAAATACATATATATAAAATTTAGGTACCAGAAGCTAAAAAAGTGTAAATATAACTCACAAACATATGTTTTACCCTATTTCGAAAAAATAAATAATTTATTTATATCTAAATAGAATAATATAATATATTAATATTAGAAGATTCTAACTTAGTTAAAAAATTAATATAAATTGAAAAATGGCCCTTAGATAAATAATTCCATAATTTTAACGCAATTAAATTAGGATTTGTTTAATATTTTTTTTGTGTTAAATAATTTGATATACATAAAATGAATATTTTCTTAGAAATATAATTTATTGTTTCCAAAATTAGAACAATTGTTAAAGCGGCCCATAAATGAAGAATTAGATAAATATAATATAATTAATTAGAGATTTGTTTATTATATTTTAGCTCAAACGTTTCATAATTTCATAAATTTGAAAATATATTTTTCAAAAAAACTATATTTTTAGAGAAATAAATATGTTAATATTAAAACAAGTAAATTAATTCAAAAATGAAAAATTTCAGAAAATGGCCTCAAGTTACATAAATCCATCATTTTATAAGTGGGCCCCACCGCAATTTCTGGGAATTAGATGAATTCCACTCAACACTTTCGCAATTCAAAACGGGAATTGGAAATGGGTAGGAATTGTTTAATTCTCTCAATTCTGGATTTCGAAATCGAAGAAAACACAGTGATTAAGGAATTGGATTTTAATTCATCCAATTTTCTGAATTCCTTGGTTTTGGATTCCGTCCAAATAGACCCCTAGCTACCGGTTGGATGAATTCCCAATCTCAAATTGAAAAATTGGTCAACTCTATCAATTCCGAGAAATTCGGGGAATTGTTGAAATCGCGTAATTCAAGTAGATGGGTAAGTAATTTTTCGATGGAATCAGAAATTGATTAATTCTCTTAATTTTCCAAATTTAATTAAATTGAGTAATAAATTTGGCAAAAAATAAAGAAAATATAAATAGAATTTATAAACACAAAATATATATTATTTTATAAATATTAATTCTCGATTCAGCAGTAATTAGAATATTATGATATCTTAACACTAGAAAATATGAAGCTAATTAAAAAATGAATAAAAATCTAAAAATGGGCAAAAAATAAAGTATTCTATAATTATATTACATTTGATTTTGGATTTATTAATATATTTTCTCCTTATCAAATAGTTTGATAAACGTAAAATACGTAAATAAAGAAATCTATAATTATAATACAATTAAATTATTATTTGTTTACTATTTTTTCCTTTTAAATCATGTGATAAATTTAAAATACATATATATAAAATTTAGGCACGAAAAACTAAAAGAGTGTAGATATAAGACACAAACATATGTTTTACGTTATTTTGAAAAAATAAATAATTTATTTATATGTAAATAGAATAATATAATATATTAATATTAGAAGATTCTATGTTAGTTAAAAAATTAATATAAATTGAAAAATGGCCCTTAGATAAAGAATTGCATAATTTTAACGCAACTAGATTAGGATTTGTTTAATATATTTTTCCTGTTAAATAATTTGATAAACATAAAATGAATATTTTCTTAGAAATATAATTTATTATTTCCAAAATTAGAATAATTGTTAAAACGGCCCATAAATGAAGAATTAGATAAATATAATATAATTAATTCGAGATCTGTTTATTATATTTTAGCTCAAACGTTTGATAATTTTATAAATTTGAAATTATATTTTTCAAAAAAACTATATTTTTTGAGAAATAAGTATGTTAATATTAAAACAAGTAAATTAATTCAAAAATGAAAAATGAAATTATATTTTTCAAAAAAACTATATTTTTTGAGAAATAAGTATGTTAATATTAAAACAAGTAAATTAATTCAAAAATGAAAAATTTCAGAAAATGGCCTGAAGTTATATAAATCCATCATTTAATCAGTGGGCCCCGCCGCAATTTCCGGGAATTAGATGAATTCCTCTCAACACTTTCGTAATTCAAAACGGGAATTGAAAATGGGTAGGAATTGTTTAATTCTCTCAATTCTGGATTTCGAAATCGAAGTAAACACAGTGATTAAGGAATTGGAATTTAACACATCCAATTTTCTGAATTCCTTGGTTTTGGATTCCGTCCAAATAGACCCGTAGGTGCCGGTTGGATGAATTCCCATTCTCAAATTGAAAAATTGGCCAACTCTATCAATTCCGAGAAATTCGGGGAATTGTTGAAATCGCGTAATTCAAGTAGATGGATAAGTAATTTTTGGATGGACTCAGAAGTTGATTAATTCTCTTAATTTTCCAAATTTAATTAAATTGAGTATTAAATTTGGCAAAAAATAAAGAAAATATAAATAGAATTTATAAACACAAAATATATATTATTTTATAAATATTAATTCTCCGTTTAGAAGTAATTAGAATAACATGATATCTTAACATTAGAAAATATGAAGCTAGTTAAAATATTAATAAAAATCTAAAAAAGGACAAAAAATAAAGTATTCTATAATTATATTACATTTAATTTTGGATTTATTAATATATTTTCTCCTTATCAAATAGTTTGATAAACGTAAAATAAGTAAATAAAGAAATCTATAATTATAATACGATTAAATTAGTATTTGTTTAATATTTTTTCCTGTTAAATCATGTGATAAATTTAAAATACATATATATAAAATTTAGGCACGAAAAACTAAAAGAGTGTAAATATAAGTCACAAACATATGTTTTACGCTATTTTGAAAAAATAAATAATTTATTTATATGTAAATAGAATAATATAATATATTAATATTTGAAGATTTTATGTTAGTTCAAAAATTAATATAAATTGAAAAATGGACCTTAGATAAAGAATTCCATAATTTCAACGCAAGTAAATTAGGATTTGTTTAATATTTTTTCCAGTTAAATAATTTGATAAACATAAAATGAATATTTTCTTAGAAATATAATTTATCGTTTCCAAAATTAGAACAATTGTTAAAACGGCCCATAAATGAAGAATGATATAAATATAATATAATTAATTCGAGATTTGTTTATTATATTTTAGCTCAAACGTTTGATAATTTAATAAATTTGAAATTATATTTTTTCGAAAAAACTATATTTCTAGAGAAATAAATATGTTAATATTAAAACAAGTAAATTAAATTAAAGATGAAAAATTTCATAAAATGGCCTGAAGTTATATAAATCCAACAGTTAATTAGTGGGCCCCACCGCAATTTCCGGGAATTAGATGAATTCCTCTGAACACTTTCGCAATTCAAAATGGGAATTGGAAATGGAACGAAATTGTTTAATTCTCTCAATTCTGGATTTCGAAATCGAAGTAAACACAGTGATTAAGGAATTGGACATTTAATTCATCCAATTTTCTGAATTCGTTGGTTTTGGATTCCGTCCAAATAGAAACCTGGGTGCCAGTTGGTTGAATTCCCAATCTCAAATTGAAAAATTGGTCAACTCTATCAATTCCGAGAAATTCGGAGAATTGTTGAAATCGCGTAATTCAAGTAGATGGATAAGTAAATTTTTGATGGAATCAGAAATTGATTAATTCTCTTAATTTTCAAAATTAAATAAAT